>CAJQZM010044070.1:12394-27800 GCA_907164665.1 Colias nastes
ATTTCAAATTTTCGGGAAAAACTGACTATCTTTGAAAGGCCACAGCTTAGTTGTTATAAGGTTTAGAGAGCTGCGGTTAGGCTTAAATTGTTGCAAATTTAACTAGCTTCATTTATGTAGTGAATGTTACTTGTCGGAAACGCATAGTTTATGACTTTTAGAGCAAAAAGTGAAAAAAGTCCAAAATTTTCGCAGTTTATCACGTGGTGCGCAGCGAGCACAACTTTTTCGAAGTTGCAAATTAAGATTTAGGTACATCACCCTAACTGATCCAAACAATATACCAAAAATGCAGCACTACATCGTGCTTTGCGAATTTAATGTTAATTTCCACTGGCCTAAGAGGAATTGGGTCATTTTCGAGTTTAAACGGTTGATTTGATAGATATGAGGTTTTACGTAGATATTAGGTAGATTTACGAATGAACGAAATTTTTTAATATTCTTTTGGAAAATACGTCTTAGTTGTATCCTGTAGTTTATTTACCGTGCTAGACGCCTTGGAGTGCCATTTATGATTTAACATTTGCCTTGAGTGATATGGGAATATTTTAATAAAATTATATGTATTACAGGTATACTGCTGAATCTGTAATATTATTAGAATATAATTTGAAAAACTTGTCTTAAACTTCTTTCTGTACTCTGTATCTATAGATTACATATTATATATTAAAATGCTCCAGAGGAAGATGTGATTATATTATGAGTCTTTTTATCGAGAAACTCAAAATATCGAATCGGACGAACTGACTACAAAAATGACAAATAGCGCAAAAATTTCTCCGACAGTTTATACGAAATGAAACTCCAAATTGCTCTTACAAGTTAACAATTTTATCACTTTTCTGGATAGATTGGCTGTTACAAAGAATAATGGTTCCAAAGTAATATTTTGAACTGAAAATTTTATTACATTTACTCAATTTTACTCATAGTTTATACCTAATTAATATCTACCAACCCAACAGTTACAGTTGCTATAACTTCTTTTAAAAAATATTACTTTCGTAGATTCGATTTAAAAGTGGTTCGTATTTAAAATGTATACAATTGAGCTATTAATTCTTCTCTCTCACAGCGTATATACAAGGCTATTTACCCAGCAGCGGCGGTGTAATCACACGCCTCGCTGGCATCTCTCTGACCGGAAACGCTCTGCCTCCACTATCTACAAGTTTCAGACGCAGCCTTACATTTAACAACTGTTTTTCTAGAGAACTGCGAGACAAATTAGATGCCAAGAGATGCCATTTCATTGTAGCCATTTGAAACAGCGCTTTGCCGCGTTAGAACATTGCGTTTTGTTTGTAGTTTTGTTATACGTTATTTTAATAAAGGATGTTTAATAGATAACCTTAATGAATGCGATTAAATTTTATTCTACCTGTTGATAGTTGCACTTGTTTACGTTTTGATATTTAAGTGTCTAAACATTGAAAACGAAATACTAAAGCTAGAAATGACGTATTTTATAAGTACCTAGTCTTCAGAAATATTAAACAATTTTTGTAGTGCTGGTGTTTATTTCTTTGTATTTACAATAGCACCACGATTGTACCCACTTTTAAGTTTAAATACAGTGGCTTTTTCCTACTCTGCTATCATATAAAACTTCTTTTCTGTTATTCATTGACAGGACATAATACAATACGTGACAATAATAGTATAAACATAGTTTAGAGAAAAGTCAAATAAAAATTGTGTTTAGTTTTTAATCAGACATTTGTTTATAAGGTACCTAATGTTGGATTAAGCTTTGCTACGATGAATAATTTAAAACCGAGAGCCTCCATATCTGAAGAAATGTTTCCTTTAATGTGTCATCCTTCCAGTGACTATCGACACTCTGATGATATTAATATAACCCGAGAGGTGTTTAGAAATAAGACCACTGCAGTTGAAGTTATTGTGAAACAAGTGGCTAATAAAAATAAAAAGTGTTCCATGCCAGAAAATACTACAAGTAATGCTAAGGCCGGCGAACTTTACGCAGAGATAGAAATTCTAAAGAATGAGTTACATAAAGCAAACACTAATTTAGACGAGACGAGGAAATGTTTCAACATAGTTTTGTGCGAAGTAAAAAAACAATTAGAAGCCGCTAATCAAAGAGAATTGAAAAGACAAACAAAGAATCTGCTTTTGCAATTAGAGAAAGAAAAACTGAAGGCCTTATTGGATTCAAAGTCAAACTTGGTGAGGAAGCTCAAGAAAGAATTGTTAAGTATGAGACGGATACTGAAATTCGTTATAAAGGGAATGCATTGCATTCCAGACTTATTTGTAGACGCTTTTGATGAATACTCTGAATTTGAAAAAGATCTACAGCGACGAAGTGCATCTGAAAAAAACACTAATGGCTTCGAGAGTCTCACTCTTGATAGCATATTATTGTCGAGTAAAATCTGAATAATATTTTTAAAATTATAATATTTTATGTAACGTGTATTGATTGTTGTTATGTATGTCATTTTTAGTTATTGTATTTCAGTTTAATAAATAATATACTAAAAACAAATGTATAATTCAATCTGTAGTGTAATAAGCATAGTCATATATTTTTTAAGTTCAATTGTAGAATATACTGCGGCAAAAGTTATATGATATTTTTTGAAAGGATTCCCTGATAATTGGTTCTCTTGAGACGAAGGAAATCAATCCGGCGATGCAAGTTGTGGATACCCGGGCGGTGCATACCCGGCACGGTAACCGGGTCACGTTGTGACCGGGTCACGCGGTCAAAGCACACCCCGGTCACCCGCCGAAGGAGGCCCCGCCCTCACTGACTCATTAAACCATTCACAAATCGAGCTTATCTGCTATTTACAATTCATTTCGCGAAAAATGAGAATCGAAAAAGCATTTCACGTTGGAAAAGCGCCAATGGATGTCTGAAAAGATAAATACATTCAAAGAATACGATGTTGTGATCACCGTTTGTGATCTCGGAGAGTAATGGTTGAAGTGCTTGTCTTATTGGATTTGCTTTTAAACAGTGGAGTGCCTGCAATAACTGGCTGCCAGTTCAAGAGGCGGAGAGTTAACGAGTTTTTGTTATTATCACGTGTATGTTATGTCCATTTTGCACGTGGATTTGTTGGCCTTTTGTCAATATATGAATAAAAAATTATCGTAATTGAAATGTCACTTCTAAACTGACGATGAAGCATAACAGTTTATTAAATATTAAATAACAAAGTAGGTATGTACCTACTTATAAATATTGAGTTTCTATAGCCTTTGTGTAAAGGCTTTCCTTGCTTTGGTTGCAACTTGCAAGCCGGCACGTTTGATGTTAACCAATTTCACATAAAGTTAAATCAATTGTTTAGTTTCTCATAAATTTATAGTTTATTTTCTAAAATGATTTCTCCAATTTCACTTTTAAGATTTATCAGGGAACTTAAATATATTTTTTTAGATAGATGCAGGCGGTAAAGTGTATTTTCCTTGACCTTGTGGAAACTCAGAATTACGAAAGTTGCGTTTTGTACTACGGAACCCTAAAAGCATTCTTGACTTAATTATGAAATATATTGTCGACATGCCATAACTATCGCATAAACATAATATATGAATTGATGAATGATGTTTTTACGGCTGTTTTTGTTATAACAGTAAGTTGTTTCGTGATCAATCAAGTAAACTTCGTTGTATTAACATTGGTATTATTAAACTCGATATTTGTGTAACACAAAATGATATTATACTTTCATATCTCGTATTTAACAAAATAACAGATAGAAATGTGTAGAAATCAAGTAAATTCGAGGAAATGAAATGTAAGATATAATATTGTTCAATAAATTGTTTGAACTTCCTTGAATTTATCGTAGTACCTACTCTGCTCTACATCCTTACAGTAGCAAATAATCTATATAACAAAACTGAAGAGTTTGTTTTCATATTTGTTTAAACGAGTTCATATTGTAATTGAAAATTTATGTTGAAGTCTGTAGGCACACAATGACGTTATAGAAAAATAGAAAACAATATTTATCCCTTGTAGAGTAGAGTCACAGTATTACAAAAAATACTGTCGTAGAGCGGTAGTTATCAACAACGACACCAATTGTAAGAACTATAATATGTAGTATCAGCAAAACTACATAGAAAATGAAATAAAATAGGTAATAAATAATAAGCATACCTTAACATTAATCTAATACTATTTAAATCATTGTAATCTAAATCCAAACAATTTAAAGAAAAAAAAAATACCTACACAAGAAAATAAAGTTAAAATATTTTTATACAAAAAGTGTGAAAAGCTATAAACCGTTATCGAATTCTCGCCCATCGAGTGCATCCAATACGATGTGTTGCATATTTCATGGACTCCTATACGAACTGGTTTATTACGGGTCCTGAAAACTCGGGACGTCTTCGGAAAGCGCCGCTCGTCCCAGTCGGTATCTAGCTCTCGCGTGATGCACACGTCTCAACCTTCCACTCTCATGTGAACTTTCACTTGTAGTGTTGTGACTGTGTGCACTACTACCAAACTGCCTATAAGACTTTAGTGTAACAATATGGGTTTTTACGAAACAGCCAGGCGAAGACTCTAGGCCAATCACCGGTTCGTAACTAGATGTTAGTAAGACTTTCAACTAGGCGCAAAAATATTTCGGTACTTACATTTTGACTCTAGAATGTTTGCGAATTGAATTTTATTTATTTTAATACTGAGGAATAATATGCAGATTATAAATATTAATTTATTATTTCTGATATTTTTTTTCAGTTATGACTTCCACTTTTTTATAAATTTGAATAATATAATAACTGATAGTTTTAATTAATATAAACAAATATAATTTATGTGATCTTAATATAGGTACACATAGCTAATTTAGTTTTAATAATTGTCATTATTTTCATTTATATTTTTCGAATACAAAACAGTAATTTGTTTTATATGTTAAATGAGTTATTTCAGTAAGTGTTTATAAATTAACATAATCCTTAAATATATTTAACCTAGCATATTTTAAAGTATAAGTAAGTATTAAAGGAAGAAATTTGAAAATGACAGAACTAAAAATTTTATTAAAAGTTTCGTGAATACTTAAATATTTAAAGCTGAATTTATTTGTCTGTGTAATACAATTATTAAAAAGATATCAAATATTACCTACATAGTATGTAGTTATAACAAAAAATATTATAGAACTTCTGACTTAAAGTCTAAATTGGTCACCAATTTTAGAACCAATTAAATATTGTAATCGATAAGGTTACTAGGTACTTAGTTTCTGTTTAATTTTTATATTATATTATTTTCAATTTATCAGCCTAGTAAATAAGCACACTAATTTATAATTTATAACAAGTCATCATACAGCAAAGAAAAACACAAAAATAAAGGAATAATTACAAAATACTTACGTAGATATCCTACTTACATTAAATAACGTAACTTTATACTGTAAATTGACTAGTAAGTGGCTTGAAACGAGGAAATTTGAAGGTTAAGGTACTTACTTATATGCTATTATCAGCTCGTTTCTCTATACGCATTATCACTACATAGTATAAAACAAAGTCGCTTTCTCTGTCCCTATGTCCCTATGTCCCTATGTCCCTTTGTACGCTTAAATCTTTGAAACTACGCAACGGATTTTGATGCGGTTTTTTTTAATAGATAGAGTGATTCAAGAGGAAGGTTTATGTGTATAATAACATCCATTAAATAGTGGAGAAGTACTGTTATTTTTGAGGTTTCTAATGTGATGTCGTAAAAAATTACATTTTTTCCGCTTACATTGCAAACGCAGGCTGAACCCTACGAGTTTTATCAAAATAATGTACTAAGGTAAACGCAGCTATCAACGACCCATCGAAAATCTGAAGGTATTACCGACCTATAAAAGTAATTCGAAATTTAAACGTTTCCAGAACTATTCTAGCTATAGGTAGGCAAAGTTATACACGAATGTATTACTTGAGCATCGTATACTTTTACGTTAGTGTGAGTAACTGTGCAAAAAAGAGTTAAAATACGTAAGTTGCTGCGGGGTAGCGTGGACGCAGGACGTGTCGTACTGTTCCGTTGTTCCTTGGGGTAAGTACTGTGATTTATCTTTTTAAGACATTTACAAACAAATGACACCTATACTTTAATTTATAATACTAAATGTCAATGCATTTAAGTGTCAACTTTTCATTTCTTACAACATTTTATTAATAAAAAGTAATTTGAAACGATAAAACTTTAAATTAAAATGTGACGGTGTTAGCTTCACCAGTTTAAGTCGTGGCAGGTATCAACGACCCATAAGTCGGCAATGGCAGCAACGTAACTTTTTGTTTTGTGTTTGGTTGTTGCACAAGTGGTTTTATGGACCAGTTTAAATCTAAGCTATGAGTCTTCATAAAAATCTATTAGCGACTAAACTTTTTTGTCTAGTGTTTACCTTTTAGCGTTGTCAATTTATACAAAGTTATGATATTTTTCGAGGATCGATATCGAATAGTTACAGTAGTAAATCATTGTTTTTTTGTTCAAACAATATGCATTTGTTCATATTTTGTATGACATTAATCAATTATAATCTATTTTATAGTCTGATGGTCAAATGAATTAAAATAACCATTTTTTTATGGGTCGGTAATACAATTTAGATTTATACTTACATACTTTATTACCGACCCATGTGGGTCGGCAATAGCAACTATAGGAAGCTATTACCGATCGAATATAGATTGTTTAGTTTCTCATCTACAAATTCAAATTCAAATTGCTTTATTTGCAGAATGTAGAATAAAGATGTTTGTAGATACAGATAATATTGATCCTTAAACATTCTGCTCGTAGTTGAGCGTGCAAATATATTTTTACTACTTTTATGACATAATAGGTGCCTATTAAAAAATGCTTCTTCATGGTTAAATTAACATAAAACATAATTATATTTTTTCCCAGAAATATGGAGCCACAAAAGCGGCGAAAAGTATACAGTAAAACACAACTCGCCGAAGCAATCAATCAAATAGCATAAGGAAATATCCTAGAGTTTGAAATCCTTAATTTAATATATGTACATATATTAATAGTATTATGTTGATTAATTTAAAAGTTTATAATTATTTAGTTCATTACTAAGAAGTACTCATTTGTTTTATTAAAAATAACTATAATAAAAAAATACGAATATATTTGAATTTTTATTTCATTTTATTAAGATCGGTAATCATCATCATCACTAGCTTCTATACATTCCATTGCTGGAAAAAGACCTCCTCTCACATACGATCGGGAATAGCTGCATAAAAATCGTTAATAGCTTCACAGCCGTTTTTATGGGTCGGTAATTGCAACAATCGACTAAGTCACATTGTAAATTATTTTTTACAAGATAATCCTTTATTAGAATGTATTTGCTTCAATAAAAACATTTTTTATACATAACACTAGAATATAAAATGAAACTATAAATCTTTAGAAGAACCAGTATACTTAAAAAATATGGTTGATTTGAAAATTGCCTTAGAGGGGTCGTTAATACCTGCGTTTACCTTAAGTATTATACACATTGAAAAGGTCTACAGAAAAGTCCGCGATGGTATATGTCTATCTCTTATGGATAACCCACAATAACTTTTTTTTGTCATTTACTTTTTACGACAAATAATGGCTAATTTTCGAAGCGATTTTAACCAATACAGCATTAATCCTTAACCAATTAAATACCTTGAATACATTGTTCATTTAATATAGATCTATATGGCCCTTTACACCGTATGATTTAAGTGAATATTTTCGAAGATATTACAGATTTAAAAATTGCGGGACGTAGCGTTTGCGGCGGTACCGGCCGGCCGCCCGGGTATATATTTTATACCCGTGCGAAGCCGGGGCGGGTCGCTAGTGTATTTTATATAACGCTAAAAATGTGGTCATAAATAAGTATCGACTGAAATTGCTGTACCAACTTAGTACTGAAATTCTTTCTCTCTTAATTGGAAGACACGTACTTACTACCCTTAGGTCTTAACTCTCAGACCGTGTTGGGATTAATCTATGGATTACTAAACAATAATTGTTAAATGTATTTGAAAAAGAACTTACAATTGCTAACATAGGCACAACAAAAAGCCCAATAAGTTAACGTCGTTGAGATTGATCGCCGCAACCGAAATTTGATCAGAACATTATAACACCAAGTTGCAGATTTAACGATGTAATAGAATATTATACACAAGCGATAAATTGTAGAACCCATGTTAAATAGATGCTTACAATAAATCCAGACGATGTAATTTATCGGAGTAAAATATTCTCACACAAAAGAAATGAACAATTTTGTGTTGTTTCTTTCAGACAGTCGTAGAATGTCTGTGAATGTACTGTAGTCTAGAAAATCTTTTTAACTTTTCTTTTTATACATCGCAACAGATAATATAATTTTTCTATCTCTACTAAGGTTTAAGTATTATACGAAAGTAACTCTTTGTTACGTTTTCACGCCTAATCTACTGAAGCTGATCTTGGTGAAATTTAGAATAAGTAGAGATAGACTTAACCTTGAAAAACTTTCTAAAGCTAAAGCTACTTTTTCTCAACAAAACAAAACTGCTCCGGAAAACAGCACGGTAGGTAGGTTGTATATCTAATCTTGTTCCAGGCTATCAAAGATAGTCATCAAGCAATTATAACTTAAAACATGATTCATATCTAAAACCACGTAAGATTCCACTTATTACCACAGAATTAAGTATTCACAGCCCTTTACCACCGTAAGAATCCAATTATAATCTTAAAACAAAAAACTACCAGCTATTAAAATGAATCCCTGAAATCTCCAATACAATAGGAGCGAGTCCCCAGAACGATTTGCATATATTATTTCCATTGTATTTTTAAGTGAGTCCGTAGCAATTTCGTAGCACGCAGTTATCGTCCCAGTTACCCTGCAGGGAAAATAAATAGTAGCGGAATTGAAGCTGACTTTTGACATGGAAAACTTGTATTCAAAACAATGATTGACAGCGGGAAAATTTAGATCATGGCCACTACAAATGGGTGTGCTGTGAGTCGTGACTTACATTTTTACAGACACTTTATTGTTCTTGTGCAAAGGGAATAAGGGCGATTACTATTGTAAATTTTCAGTTATGAGACGTATACAGAATCGGATAGTTGAAATATTTTAAACAATATCTCAGATATGGTAAAAGACATGTGAATAATTCGATATTAAAGTGTAAAGATAGGTATTTTTTATTAAGAGTTTTATTAATAACTAGCTGCGCTCCGCGGTTTTACACGCATGGCTCCGCTCCTGTTGGTCTTAGCGTAATGATATATAGCCTATAGCCTTCCTCGATAAATGGGCTATCTAACACCGATAGAATTTTTCAAATCGGACCAGTAGTTCCTGAGATTAGCGCGTTCAAACAAACAAACTCTTCAGCTTTATAATATTAGTATGGATTAAAATATTCTAATTTTGTTTCAGAGGCTGGTAACTGTACGGAGCAAAGATCATAATGTTTTCCTTATGTCGCCGATACAAAGATGAACACGGTAAGTGGTACATTTGTACAATTAGAATATAACATAGACCTTTCAAATATTAACTTAATTTCAGATTATGAGAATTATATCAAGTTAAACTTTTATGCTGAAAAATACGCGAAAAACACTCAGAGGCATGTTCTTATAATCAATATTAAACTCGTAGGCCGTAACCGACCGAGACCGTAAATATATCTTTACTTTTCAACTTATAATGTAGAACTAGAAAGTTCAATCTTGGTAGAGAATTATTTATGTCAAATTCAATTTTATTATATACATTGAAATAACAATGTAAACCGAAAGTGGTACAAATAATATGAGTAACAACCTTTTGTTGTGACGTATCCTTATACGTCACAGCTGTTGCTGACAGAACGTGACAATATCTAACTGTGCTGGCCTCAGGTGCTGGCATTCAGTTATCCCTCGGCCTCTATTTTCAGTGAAATTCGAGATTGCGAGGGATCTTAATATGAATTTATAACAGAAACAAATATTATAATTAACGTTTATTATATAAAAAAATATAACATTGCACGGATTCAAAGTTCTTTTTCATTTTACAAGCCATTGTTCTTGACCTTTGTAGCCTTGACAATATGACGGGGAGAATATGCGCTGATGTTTAGCCGTGAAATCATGAAGCGGCTCTTAAGGGCCCTCCAGCGTTATCGAGGCTGAAAATATCCATGTGGAATTGTATAAAAATACTTATGAAATAATAAACAGGTCGACAATAAAGTTCACAGTTATAGAAATCGCCTTTGACGAATATGCTTTGTTGACATAACAAATCAAGAGCGTGTTGTTTAAAGTCCCTTTATTCCAGAATAACTTCTAAATGCCTATAGATTACCTATAGAATTTGATGTATGGAAATCTTCAGCTATCTGCCTCAGGCTGTTACGGAATAGTTTATATTACCTTCGGGTCTTCTGCTTTTAAATTATTATCAGCATTTTATAATACGCCTAATTATGCCTCTCTTCTGTATCATAAATTTCCTTCATAATTATCGTGAAATTTGCCAAAATTAAGTCTTGTCGTTTATCCTATTATATGAAATAAAAACGCAATGCAGAAACTGGAAAAGGTTGTCATGAAAATCGGTAGAGCCAAGCGTACAAATGATCATTAAAACCCGAGTTTTCTTCTTTTATGAGTAGCCTCAGCTATTAATATACATATTTTCCATAATATTTTCTTATAAGCTACTTGATACGACTTGAGTCGTTGTTATCTGTGCTACCAAACAGAACTAACAATACACATAAGTTGAAACTCATATCAAGTTTCATTTGGAAAGTTAGACTCGCAACTTGCGGATTGTATGGTGCATAGAACTTTCTACGTTCTCGTTAATTGAATATTGAATGCTACAAATTACAATATTATTAGAATTATGTGATTTGGGGAATAATAATAGAGACATACATAAATCTCTACCTACTGATAATACCAATTCGCGAATAACAGACAGTACAACATTTATAATGAAAAAAATTGCGATATCTATGTAACACGTATTAATGTTTCCCGGATTAATAAAATAAAATTTTAAATCCACGTTATTATCAAGCTAAATGAAGCAAAATAAGGGCTTGAGGCCCGTATCTTTTTCCAGTACTCTCCTTTTTAGTGTGTAATACATTTTTTTTTAAAGTTGTTCGATATTTTGATCAAATGACCATCGGAAAATTCCCTAAGCTTTCCATCAAGTGTAGTTAAGTCAGTAAAATATAAGGCAAATAAAATTGCGATTAAATATTTTGCAGAAATTGTGGTAAAAAAGGAAATGTTCATATTTATTTCAAACTTCTTTAAGCGAATTTTATCATATTACATGAATATTTCAATCGTAATATTAACCCTTGTTATTTAACAAGTTTATTAAAGCAAAACTAAATACCAACACTAATTGCTATACAAAGCATTTTATCGTTTATATAGTATCACGTGTACAAAACGAGAAATAGAATATTTGAAATATTTTATAAATGTAGGTATGCGTTTATTATAGTGCTTATGACAATTTAATCAGCAGGAATATTTATCGTGCTTCGGATAGCGTAATACCTTTTTCACTACCTAGTCAAACCCGCTTGTAGTTTTTCAATTCCCTTTTTATCCCGCCGGATTAGGGAGTGAAGGTGCTTCGAGGTTTAGTGAAGATTTGTGCATTATACTATCTCTTTACAGAGTCTTCTCTTATAATATATTTAATATATTATTCAGTTGAAATTGATGCTCTAAATAGATGATGAGGACGATTATGAATCTATGTTTCATAACAATTAATAATTCCTTAATTTCTTAATATAATAATTCCCTAAATGTTTAAAATGAAATATTATGATATAGCTTGTGGTTGTCTGGATTTTATTTCATTTGTGGTAGAAACACAAAAATTGTAATTTAGTAGCGCACAGAAAACCGATCTTGCTTATAAAGGATATTGATCGGAAATTAATTTCTGGCTCATATGTAGGTACTATTTCACGTCCACAAAGAGACAATCATTTTATGGTATTCTAAGATGTATCAAAATATATGTGTACATAATAAATTCACTAGTTTGTTTATTTTTAACTAAATTAACGAATTTTGAGAACATTTTTCACTTCCTTTAGTAGAACTAAATTAAGGCTAATAGTTACATATTTCCCAAAAAGTGGTCAGTCGTCGATAAGTACCTACTTACCTGTAAGATAAAATTACGTATGTAAAGAAAGAAAGAAAGAAAATACATTTATTTGTACAATTAACATATAAATACAGTTATTATAACAATAAAATAATTAAAACATACAGTACAAAATGGATATATCCACTCAGTGCTTGTGTATGTTGGCTTTGATTCTCTCGAAAATGATGGAAGTGAATATTATATATTACTAGCGGTCCGCCCCGGCTTCGCCCGTGGTACATATGAAAAATAGATGTTGGCCGATTCTCAGACTTACCCGATATGCACAGAAAATTTCATGAGAATCGGTCCACCCGTTTCGGAGGAGTATGCAGACTAACATTGTGACACGAGAATTTTATATATAAGATGTAGTTTATCTCTTTATTTAAGTGAGATTAAAGTACCATACAGAAATATGAAATAAGTATATTATTCGTATGAGAACAATCGATGTTGTTTATCGACAAAATATCCGATTTGTGCTGTTTATTGCCTGAATTCAATAAACGACGCTTACGATCGACATCTGTTCTCAAAAGCAATTAGTGTTAATTCCAATCTTATTTATTAGAAAAGTTGTTATAGAATAAGTCATCCGTGGCAAAAACAAAGGATTTTGTGAAGTTGGGCCGCTTTGATAAAAAGGGGATGATTAAAAGATTGCTGCTAACTGGTCCAGTTATTTAACCATTAATTAATTAATATTTTATGAACAAATGCAATGTTATTTCTATATTAATTAACTATTCGTTAACATTTCAAAAGTTAAGGTGTATAATCATTTTTAGGATTTTTTTTTAAATAGATACCAACTCCACCCCGTCCACTTACATAAAACATTATTACATAAGTAAATTCAATCAAAATACCTATCTTTGTTATACAAGTTATACCTATTTATTCTATATTATGAACAAAGATGTCAGATACAAGGCATCTTTCTGAAATATAATAATAGTATAACATAAAGTAATATCTACTGAATATACCACACTTCTACGGATTCACCCAATTTCATAGATTGCGTTACCAACATAACATGACTAGCTTTTTTCAATATAGCAATTTTTGTAAATATCAGCGAGGCGAGTTATGATTTTGTATAATAAGAATTTACATAATAGTTCTAGTAGTCTCAAAGCTAGATTTTTAAATAGTTTTAAAAAGTGACTTAATTTCCTGTGGGGATTTCATAGGGGGCCCTATGTGTGGCAGAGGGCGTCCAAAATATCATGAATACATATTATATAAATTTTATTTGTATAGTTTATGTATAATTAATGAATTTCAAATTACTTGATTCAAATAAATATAATAATTAGACTTGGTCTTAATAATAAGACATTCTTAGTATGAAATATCTATTATCAGATTCACTATTATTGGTCTCTAATTATTTTGCATTTGTTATAGCCCTGTTGACCCTTGAATATAAGTTTGTTCGAATATCACATTCGACCCTACATTATAATGAAAAGAGGCACAACCCAGGAGTAACTCGATTCTCTTTAGGGTTGCCAACATTCCGACTTATGTCATTCCTTGAGAAACCAAAAATATTAGTATTCATATTAGGTATCTCTTGAGGAGTATTTATTATGATAACATCGCCTTTAAAATATGGTTAACCAAGAATTAACTGATTAATGATGTTCATAAACTTTTGTGTAACACCCCTGTAAAAATCTCGTGTGAAACAGACCTTTTCCATGTGTTACCTTTTGTATAACCTGTATCAAGTAAGCTTTGAAGAACTAACTGAATGGGCCTTTATGCTATGGACTGACGCTTTTGAGTCGAAGTCCGATATCTTACAAACATTATTGATCTATTAACTATAGAACGAGCTTATAAATATATATGATTGTTACTTGTGTAACATACTAAGAAATGAAGAAGAAAATTCACATTTATGTTAAGTAGGTACTAATTTACGCCTCTGCAAATGCTATTAGGCGGTGGTAACGCTTACCATCAGGCGACTCACCGTCTCCTTTGCCGACTATGACATAAAAAAGTAATTTCATAGTATTTATTTGATTTTGATTTGATTATTTCCATGTGACAACCTTCGCGTAAAACTATGTTAGACTTTAATTTCAATTATACCAACGTTATGTACTGTTCCAGTTGACCTAACGAAGCAAAATGATACTGTATTTTATCAGCCGTGAAAACGTTACAAACAGGCTGAAAGATAAATTAACAGTTCATATCTCTGTCTTAACTAATATAATATTTGAATCAATTGGGTAAAATGTTTGAACAATAATTTCCAAATTAAATGTTAAAAAATTAATTACAAAACTGCCATTCCTGTTTTTTGTCGTCGCGGTCGTTTCAATAATTTTTGTCCGTATTAAAAGTTATTTAATCATGAATGCTAACCCTGTACAGTTGTGAAGTTCCCTCAGAGGGCCACCGGAGTGGGTTTAATAGCGGTTTTTAGCACTCGTGAGGACATGCGAGGTAATAACTTTTTATGAATTTGTGTGTTCTAGGGAAAATTTTACCAAGTTGAGCGAAAATCAGGTGGAATTTCATGTTGAAACAAGCAGTTTTTGATAAAATTAAGGAGGATTAAATAGCAAGGCATTTCGCTGTAGCCATAAAAATGAGTAGGTTTAATATCTTCATAAACTTAAACTTACTTAAAATACTGTTTTATTTAGATTTAAAACCACTGCAACACTAATCTATAGAAACAAACATTACGAGAAAAGTTTATTTAAAAATAAGCAACATAAAAATAAACGTTCGCACTGCTATCATTTCATTTTAAATTGCCATATCATTCACACGAAGCTGAGCATGAAACGTTAGTGAAACCTCCATGAGCATTAGTAATAGTATCTAGCCACTTTAAACTAAGTGCTATGAAACTAAACATCCAATCAGCTGTGTAGCAAATGATATCAGGGGAAGGTGTGCGAGGGGCGCGGGCAGTGGCCATTCATAAAACTGAAGCCGATCGATATGGGGTGTCTCAACCGACTCCTGAAGCCGACATCTTCGCCTGTCTCCGCACCATCGCTGGCTCAACTCACTTACTCCCGCCAAGACGCTAGTCGTAAAAAGCAATGAATGAGGAAGTTTATTGAACGGCCTTTGTACAACTACGAATATTTTGGGCGTCGGACCTATATAGAAATAGTTATTTGGAAAACCAATGTTGGATTTGTTGCTCGTAT
>CAJQZM010044073.1:0-10192 GCA_907164665.1 Colias nastes
ATTTCTATATCTTCTCTTAGTGTTGTTTTATAATATTCTATATCCTGGAAAAGGAAAAAAAAAATATAAGTTAAATTTAGAATACAAAAAAAAATCTTATAATGTTGTGAATAAAAAACAATAAATTAAATATCTGTAATTAAAACACATTATTCAGTTATTACATGTAATTATGTATAATAAACGGTTTAATTGAATATTCATGCTAGACTAGCATTATTTATTACTGTAATTGAGTAAAATAGATATTTCTAACATTATAGAATAACAAATGGTTCACTAATATCTTGATTTCTAGAAACATATGTTTCATACATATGAATAAAAATATTTTCTAAATGATAATATTAATAATCATAAAATTATGTATTCTACATGTGACATGTTCAAAAAAAGTTAAAACCAATCATTTTACAATAAATATCTATTTACATACCACACAGTCAGTCCAATAAATATGAAAAATGGGACGTTTTAACAAATTCAGTTCAGATTGTACTTTGTCCTTATATTTGATGAATGAGGATTCTAGATAAACAAATTTTGTGATGCGTCCATATGACCTCCTCCACTCACAGGAATCCTGTGGTATTGCAGCGACCAAAGGAGCTTCTAACGTACAGAATAAGTTCCAATCTCCCGCGCCTGACAAAAAACAAATATTTTAATACCATTTTACACTACAGTATCGAACTTCTTGATAATAAAACTTACATGTTATTATTGGTTTATTTGTCATCCCTTCTTTATTAGCTGGAGAACTATCTACACCCTTCATTTTACATTATCAAGTTATTTTCTTAATTTTATGTACATGACACCAAAAATCCTACTTAGCTAACAAGGGGAGTCCACCCACATTTCTATCATATAAATAGAGACCACCTCAATTAAAAATAATAATCTTAATACAGCCTAGTATGTAAAATATGCAAAAACAATACAGTAATCAAATACAAATTCTTTTTATTTCGAAAAGAAATCCAAAGTGGTCAAAACGAAATTTTGTCAAAATTCTTGTCAATGTCAGCAAAG
Organism: Colias nastes; assembly: GCA_907164665.1. Taxonomy (NCBI): domain Eukaryota; kingdom Metazoa; phylum Arthropoda; class Insecta; order Lepidoptera; family Pieridae; genus Colias; species Colias nastes. The sequence goes on from CAJQZM010044073.1 coordinate 1,036, forward strand.
TGACAATTAGATCCACGAAATATATTAATTCCGATTTACGTTGATAACATTTTATATTTTTCTAAAATAAATCGCCTAGTTTTAACCAATGCAAACTTAGCACCCCATCAATGGAATTTTGGGTCGAAAATGACCTTGATAGATAGGTCTCCGTTAGGTCCTTTAAGGTCCCACAATTTTTTCGTTAGGTCCCCTTTAGTTTTTTTTAATAATTTTTTAAATTTTGTGTATAAAAAAATACACTTTAGCACCCCATCCATAGAATTTTGGGTCAAAAATGACCTTAATCGATAGGTCTCCGTTAGGTCCTTTAAGGTCCCACAATTTTTTCGTTAGGTCCCCTTTAGCTTTTTTATAAATAATTTTTTTTTTAATTTTGGGTATAAAAAAATTACACTTTAGCACCTCATCCATAGCAAAATTGGCGAATTTTATCAAAATCGTATTCTTTACCGTTATGTCCGTATAGGTCCATCATTGAAATTGTTAAATTATTTATTTTATTAAAATTATAAAATAATTAAAACCTGCGCATGCGCCTTAGAGCAAAAGGGATATTGTAACCATATCGATATTACAAAAAATAATAAAAACGACGTGTGGCACTCGGGGACTGCCGCGGTAAAGCAATTGCATGCTATGCCTTCAAGCCACACCTCCGCCCGTCGGAGTGGGGAGCGTGAGGTTTTTTCGTTACGGAATTTCTCGATTCGGTCCCCGCGCTCAAGGCCCGCGATAGAAGCTATGCAATAGCTTAATTTTGTTGAAATTAGAAATATTATATTCATAAAAACTACTACACAGGTCATTTGTAACGTTTTCATCATTATTATATGCATACGAAAAAACAATAAAAAGCCATTTTATTTGTATTTGAATATGTATTCATTCATCACAGCACATTTCAATAAAATAAATATGTCTCTAAGAACATTATCAAAAGTAGTACTAAAAGTTTATGACAGTCTGAACGAAATGACATAAATATAATATAATCTGAAACATACGCAATATTAATACATACATATAAACAAATTACATAATAGAAAGGTTACAAGATTAACATTACAAAAAAACGGCTAAATGCAAGTCGGACTCGCGCACGAAGGGTTCCGTACCATTAAAATGTTCTGCCAGTTAAAAGTAACCGAGCGTAAATTTTAATAAATATAGACTTACAAAATAAACATTATACTCCTTTTTGTGCAGTTGTGTAAAATTTTAATATAATAAAGATTATTTCTCATCTCATTTCAAATTATACTTATAAATTATTTTTTTATCGACAACGATAGCTAGAAGTAGTCCGTCACTAAGAAAGTCGTAAAAATTTACGACCTTTTAAGCGACGAGTTTTTAAATTCAACTAAACTAAGTTCATAAAGATTAAATTTGTATTTCTTTCCAAGATAGTCTCGTGGGGAGTGCGGTTCAATATCGCGTTCTAAATTCAATTTTATCGCTTAGTTCATAAAGATTAAATTTGTATTTCTTTCCAAGATAGTCTCGTGGGGAATGCGGTTCAATATCGCGTTTTAAATTCAACTTTATCTCTTAGTTCATAAAGATTAAATTTGAGTATATTTTCTTTCCATGATAGTCTCGTGAGGCCACATCAATGATCGAGTAAACATGACTCGATTATTTGTCTTGATTATATCGCTAAACGATACATCGACGATTATCGTTATGCGCAGGTTTTAATTATTTTATAATTTTAATAAAATAAATAATTTTACAATTTCTTTTTATAAAAAAAACTAAAGGGGACCTAACAAAGAAATTGTGGGACCTTAAAGGACCTAACGGAGACCTATCGATTAAGGTCATTTTCGACCTAAAATTCTATGGATGAGGTGCTAAAGTGAACTTTTTTTATACCCAAAATTTCAAAAATTATTTATAAAAAAACTAAAGGGGACCTAACAAAAAAATTGTGAGACCTTAAAGGACCTAACAGAGACCTATCGATTAAGGTCATTTTCGACCCAAAATTCCATTGATGGGGTGCTAAATTTGCATTGGTTATTATAGCACGGCATTGTAAACATAATAAATATTTATACATTATAAACTTGTATACATATGTATAATTTAATTATAAAATATTTATTAGCATGATATATTATTGTGATACCTGAAGAAAAATATAACTCGCTACAAATTGATAAATTAATTACCTGCGCATAAATGCACATAGCCAATTTGTCTATGGCGGATCAGTAAATGATAAAATGTCGCACTGTTTTGGTATCGTCTCGATTTAGAGGAAATCATTTTTCATAATTTACTCATGACTATTTCGTTTAATATTAATTGTTGCATATATGAGATAAGATACTCTAGAATTCTAATTAGCAGGTATGTAAAAAAATCTAAGTGCTCATACTGTCATTGCTTCAATTTTACGTAAAAATATTAATTTTATAGATTTTATATTAAAAATAACAAATAATGATTGTTATTTTCCCATATCAGAGTTCTATATCAAATACTTAATCGATGGCTGATGTTCGTCGCTAAATTAATGTATTTCTAATTATTTTCAATCGTTATAAATAGATCTACTATTTTTGCATTTAATCATCATCGTCTTGGTTACAATTAATGCAAAATTGTGAATAAATTAGTTAGATTGTGGAGACAATTTGAATGTGAGATTCTTTAAATGATTATTGATTGTTTCCTTGTCGCTTTTACATAATTGTTCACTTTTTAGACATGAATACTACGGCACCAACTTCGGCGGATGCCTGCCTGAGTATAGTCCACTCGTTGATGTGCCACCGGCAAGGTGGTGAGAGTGAAGGGTTCTCAAAACGCGCCATAGAATCGCTGGTGAAGAAGTTGAAAGAGAAGAGAGATGAACTGGATTCATTAATAACTGCAATTACAACAAATGGTGCACATCCAAGTAAATGTGTTACGATACAACGCACATTAGATGGTCGATTGCAGGTCAGTAAATACTTAAACTTAATAGTATATAACATGCATGTGAGTTAAAGAAGTTATTGTTCAATTTTAGCTACAAATTTACGCTATAAGACTTTATTCCTATTAGTGGAAAGACTCGGCTAGGTTTCAAATCTGACACAATTTAATCATTATCAACAAGGGTTTTTCAGGCACAGATGAAAATTTAGTTACCGGAGTTAAAAGTTAGTTTATACCTAGATAAAAGTAAGGATGTGAGCTTAGGAAGATGAGACTATAATAGCTTAAAATCAATATTAATTTATAATATTGTAGAACTTTGATGTAAAAACAATGAGGAGATAAAAAGTTATAGATAGATTCAGTTGATTTTCTGATTTAGCCGTTTCACTGATAAATGTATTGTGCCTTCTCAAAAGAACATTAATATCTATATATATAAAAACTAGCGGTCCGCCTCGGCTTCGCCCGTGGTACCTACATGTTTAAACTATCCTATCTCTCAAGTTGGATCGAACTGCACATGGTGTGCGAATTTTATTATAATCGGTTAAGTGGTTTAGGAGTCCATTGAGGACAAACATTGTGACACGAGATTTATATATATTAAGAAAGATGAAACCCGATTTCCTTCGTCACAGCATCACGCGTGAACGGGTGGACAAATTTCGATAATTCTTTTTTTATAATATTCCTTGAAGTAAGAGGATGGTTCTTATGGAAAGAAAACATAAACATGTACCACAGGCGAAGCCGGGGTGGACCACTAGTACCCAATAAATTTAATGTTACAATCTATATTCTCCAAGTCTAGAATGCTTCCGTATTTATTTTGTTTAATACTACAGTAGTTTTATTTTATCTTCATTACATAAAAAAATGTATTTATTAGGTTGCCGGTAGAAAAGGTTTTCCACATGTCATCTATGCAAGGATATGGCGCTGGCCCGATCTACACAAAAATGAGTTAAAACATGTGAAATTTTGCCAGTTTGCTTTTGATTTAAAGTGTGACTCAGTCTGCGTGAACCCTTACCACTATGAGAGAGTGGTATCTCCTGGAATAGGTAAGATAATAATCTATACATATAATAAATCTGTAGAGGGGTCAATTCTGTACATTGAAAATGTTGAAAAAATAAATAGCAGGGGGTGTTACTGGATCGATACCAAACCCAAATATGTGATTAAAAAAATTTTTGTCTGTCTGTCTGTATGTGAAGACATCACGTGAAAACTAACGGTTCGATTTCGATGAAACTTGGTATAATTATACCTTATTATCCTGGGCGTAAAATAGGATACTTTTTATCCTGGAAAAATACGTAGAAAAAAAAAATCCTAATTTTTCAGTTTTATCCATAGACGTTGTTCTGTAGAACCGCGAATACACATTGCGTATTATTATAAATATCTATTGGACCCTAATACGGCTAGTAGGGTCCAATAGATATTTATAAGATGTCATTGTCAGAGTTACTCAAAATGGAGAAATAAACCATCCACGCGAAGACCGACATCCGCGCGGACGGAGTCGCGTGCGGAAGCTAGTTAATAATATTAGTCATTACCTTTGATGTTATTTAATTAATAGTAAAGGATATTTTTTTGAAAATATAGTTTGGTATATCATTATATTGATTTTTTGCAGTTTTATATTACTTATTGGATTCATACTGTTAGTGCTTTCATTAATCTTATTGTTCATTAAATTCTATATTGTATTGTGTGTGTCCACTATCAATTACTATAATGTTGCTTAATTTATTATTGTCATAGTAGATATTTGTCAATTATTTTTTACTAGGTTTCCGCCCGCGGCTTCGCCCGCACAGTCAAAGAAAAACCCGCATAGTTCCCGTTCTCGTGGGATTTCCGGGATTGCGTCATTTTCCCGGGATAAAAAGTAGCCTATGTCCTTTCTCGGGTATCAAAATATCTCCATACCAAATTTCATGAAAATTGGTTCAGTAGTTTAGGCGTGATTGAGTAACAGACAGACAGACAGAGTTACTTTCGCATTTATAATATTAGTATGGATTCATATGCCATAAACAGATTTGAACCTTATCAATACAACTTTTTAATTATTTCAATGTTTGATTAAAATTTATTAATGAGTGATTGTACATTATTATGTTAACCTTTTTAGATCTATCCAACCTCACGCTTCAATCAGGACCTAGTAGGTTGGTTAAAGATGAATATACAGCAGGCATTGGTGGTAACAGTATGGACATGGATAACGGAGAACTTGTGACTATACAGCATCATGCCACCAGCCCACGACACCCCCACTCGACTATAGCTCATCACCATCAACAGTTTCAACCAACTAATATTATTATTAATCAGGGACAAAGTAAGATATTTTCTTATGTGTGTGTAAAGCCTAGATTTCCAGTTATTGTGTTTTAAATTGTTATTGGAAAATAAATTGAAATGTACATAATTAACTGCTAAAAGTAACTTTGTGTTTTCTTATTGAACTTTAAACATTGTTATAAATCAGTGATATCAATAATTAAAAAATTATTTGTAGTAAACTTTCAATATGTGGAATTTGGAAATCTATGGCTTGTTTTGTTTACATTTTGTTTTGTTTGTTTTTGCGATTCTTGTCCTCTATGTGCCTTTTTATTTGCGCAGCGTTATAATTTTATTTTGCATTTTCGTGTCAATAGCGCCTGATGGCGTTCCCAACATGTTTTCGCCGCACGGACCGCGGCCGCCATTACGTCCCGGCGCGCCCCTTGCCCCGCCACAGATGGGCCATTCGCCTGGCAACCAAATGATGAATCATCCTAACAGTCAAATGTCCCAGATGGGACCAGGGACACCGCAAATGGGTAGAACAACACCTCAAATGGGGCCAGGTACACCACAGATGGGGCCGGGAACTCCGCAAATGGGACCTGGGACACCACAAATGGGCCCTGGTACTCCGCAAATGGGGCCGGGAACACCACAGATGGGGCCAGGAACACCACAGATGGGACCAGGCACGCCACAAATGGGTCCCGGCACGCCACAAATGGGGACAAATGTGCCACAGATGGCTTCACCTAGAATGGCTTCAGCTCCTAACCAAATGTCTCCCGGCACTCCCCAAATGCCGAATATAAGTCAAGGAATGTCGATACAGAATTCACAAATGGTGATGGCACAGCAAAGGGCGATCGCGCCGAAGTTAGAACCGCCTGATACTATGGACGCGCGTACTATGTGGAGAATGAATCATTGTAAGCTTTTACATTTTTATTTTGCACGTATTTTTGACGCTGATCACTTTTGTTTATTATTTTCTTATACAGGACCCACTATTTATGAAATACTTAATTGGTTAATTAAATATTTCAGCGGCTATGCCAGTTAGTATGTCGCCAGGTGGCACCACTCCCATAATCGATGGGACTAACAATACTTTCTTTACGTCAGAACAGACAACTACCGACAACACGCAAATGACGCAAACATTGCCAGGTAATTAGATTTTTATGAAGTCTATGTTATTTTCCTTTTGTGTTCTAAATTCCCTTCAAAATCTTAAATGAAGTTTCAACAGTACAACCCTCATTATAGAATATAACACCATATATTTATTTAACATATTTTACTCAAAATACATTTCCACCCATTTCACGTCTGTAAAAAAATACCATACATTTAAAACACACATTTCACGTTAAATAATCAATTTCAGTGGGCACAGTGCCGGTATCCACGGTAACATCAGTCGCGGTGACAGCAGGTTCACCCCCGGAGCCGCAACAGAACGGCTTCGCGCCGACCAGCCCGCCGCAGCAGAGCCCGCTGCCGCACCGCACGCAGCACCAGCAGGGTAGGTGACGTGACGTGATGTGATGTGACGTGACGTGACGTAACGTGATTTGGTGTGACGTGACGTGACGTGACGTGATGTGATGTGACGTGACGTGACGAAACGTGATTTGGTGTGACGTGACGTGACGTGATGTGATGTGACGTGATATGACGTGACGTGACGTGACGTAACGTGATTTGGTGTGACGTGACGTGACGTGATGTGATGTGACGTGACGTGACGTGATGTGACGTATCGCAGTACATTCTTATTACATTCAAACTAATATTTAACCCAACCTCGCGTGTAATTTCTTATAGTATTATATATATTTTGTAAGTGAAATATTTTCTTTTTATATTTGTAACAAACTTTTTATCAGACATTATCTATAAGTACATACTATAACTATGTCTGTGTGTATGTCCGTGCAGGCACATGGACGGGCAACAACACGCTGACGTACACGCAGAGTCTCGCCCCTCCCCCCGCCGCGCCGCCTGTCGATGCGCCCGCGCATCACCATCATTATTGTAAGATATATTGTTTTTAGTAGTAAACTTTTCTAAGTAAAATTAATTTTGCAAGAATTTTTTTGAGAAGTGGTGTTATTTAGGGCCATTTGTTTCATTGAAATGAATGATTTTTGCCATTGAACTATATAAAAAAATTTTAAAGAATAGTAAAAATTCGATTACGTGGTGGGATTCGAACCCGCGTATTTCGCCATTCCGGAGCGATATAGATTTGTATGACGAGAGAGAATACATGTTTGCATATGCGTTACGAATTTATTGATAAAATTTCAATTATTTACAATTTTAAAACGCCGTCAATAGCAAATATAATAAGCTTTATGATATTACTAGCTTTCCACCCGCGGCATCGCCCGCGCAGAAGAAAGAAAAACCCGCATAGTTCCCGTTCCCGTGAGATTTCCGGGATAAAACCTATCCTATGTCCTTTCTAGGGTATCAAAATATCTCTATACCAAATTTCATGCAAATTGGTTCAGTAGTTAAGGCGTGATTGAGTAACAGACAGACAGACAGAGTTACTTTCGCATTTATAATATTAGTATGGATTAATTTGCTTTACAGACAACGGCAACCCCGGTGGCTTACTATCGAGTCAACCTGCACCAGAATACTGGTGTTCGGTCGCGTACTTCGAGTTGGACACGCAAGTTGGTGAAACGTTCAAAGTGCCGTCCAGTAGGCCGAATGTTACTGTGAGTTTGTATCTGTTTTTTATTTATTCTGTGGTATTTTTTTTTGGAGGTGGGTAGATTGGAAAATATAAAAAAAGACTAGTAAGCAAGTGCAGCTAAATATTATTTGCAAAGCAGAAAGTTTAGCAGATACTTGCAAATATTTAAAAATTTTCAAGTATTAAATTTAATGAATTTCGAATTCTTAAATATCTACAAGTATTTATAATTAAATCCTTTTTACAGGTTGACGGTTACGTAGATCCGTCTGGTGGTAATAGATTCTGTTTGGGTGCGTTAAGTAATGTCCATAGAACAGAGCAAAGTGAGCGAGCGAGGTAAGTTACTCGTCAAATATGTTGTTTGCATGAGTATTCTTCGCTTTTTTTGTGTTATTCGGTATTTAGCGTGCAATAAAGTACTAATAACATAATAGTGATATTATTCAATAAAATAAATTGTAAATAAATTCTAAACAATATCTTATTTATTGCGTGTTCAGAGCAGTGGGTGTGTGAAATTACCTACAAAAAAGTCTGTGATGTCACCAGGCCCCTTTTTCAGTACATAGTATTAGAAAGATAACATAATAATTATGCCAATTCTATGTGTATTAAAAGTTATAAAAACAATAATCATATACAGCGTGTGTGTGTGTGTGAAAAATAAACGTAACAAATAATATTCCTACCATTATAAAATATAGCTTTATCTCAAATAGATATCCTTCATTTGATTATAATCTATACTAATATTATAAAGCTGAAGAGTTAGTTTGTTTGTTTGAACGCGCTAATCTCAGGAACTACTGGTCCGATTTGAAAAATTCTTTCGGTGTTAGATAGCCCATTTATCGAGGAAGGCTATAGGCTAAATATCATCACGCGAAGATCAAAAGGAGCGGAGCAATGCGGGTGAAACCGCGGGGAACAGCTAGTATGTAAATAAATTTCTATGTATTTCAGGCTCCATATCGGCAAAGGCGTGCAGCTGGACCTGCGCGGTGAAGGTGACGTGTGGTTACGCTGTTTATCCGACCATTCTGTGTTCGTGCAGTCGTACTACCTCGACCGGGAGGCGGGCAGAGCCCCCGGGGACGCCGTGCATAAGATATACCCGTCCGCTTGTATCAAGGTGAACACGCACACATGCACGTACACGTAAATTGCATAAATACGCGCACGCAT
>CAJQZM010044074.1:0-10609 GCA_907164665.1 Colias nastes
ATTTCTATATCTTCTCTTAGTGTTGTTTTATAATATTCTATATCCTGAGAAAGGAAAAAAAATATAAGTTAAATTTAGAATACAAAAAATTATCTCATAATGTTGTGAATAAAAAACAATAAATTAAATATCTGTAATTAAAACACATTATTCAGTTATTACATGTAATTATGTATAATAAACGGTTTAATTGAATATTCATGCTAGACTAGCATTATTTATTACTGTAATTGAGTAAAATAGATATTTCTAACATTATAGAATAACAAATGGTTCACTAATATCTTGATTTCTAGAAACATATGTTTCATACATATGAATAAAAATATTTTCTAAATGATAATATTAATAATCATAAAATTATGTATTCTACATGTGACATGTTGAAAAAAAGTTAAAACCAATCATTTTACAATAAATATCTATTTACATACCACACAGTCAGTCCAATAAATATGAAAAATGGGACGTTTTAACAAATTCAGTTCAGATTGTACTTTGTCCTTATATTTGATGAATGAGGATTCTAGATAAACAAATTTTGTGATGCGTCCATATGACCTCCTCCACTCACAGGAATCCTGTGGTATTGCAGCGACCAAAGGAGCTTCTAACGTACAGAATAAGTTCCAATCTCCCGCGCCTGACAAAAAACAAATATTTTAATACCATTTTACACTACAGTATCGAACTTCTTGATAATAAAACTTACATGTTATTATTGGTTTATTTGTCATCCCTTCTTTATTAGCTGGAGAACTATCTACACCCTTCATTTTACATTATCAAGTTATTTTCTTAATTTTATGTACATGACACCAAAAATCCTACTTAGCTAACAAGGGGAGTCCACCCACATTTCTATCATATAAATAGAGACCACCTCAATTAAAAATAATAATCTTAATACAGCCTAGTATATTGTAAAATATGCAAAAACAATACAGTAATCAAATACAAATTCTTTTTATTTCGAAAAGAAATCCAAAGTGGTCAAAACGAAATATTGTCAAAATTCTTGTCAATGTCAGCAAAGTGACAATTAGATCCACGAAATATATTAGTTCCGACTTACGTTGATAACATTTATATTTTTCTAAAATAAATCGCCTAGTTTTAACCAATGCAAACTTAGTACCCCATCAATGGAATTTTGAGTCGAAAATGACCTTGATAGATAGGTCTCCGTTAGGTCCTTTAAGGTCCCACAATTTTTTCGTTAGGTCCCCTTTAGTTTTTTTAATAATTTTTTAAATTTTGTGTATAAAAAAAATACACTTTAGCACCCCATCCATAGAATTTTGGGTCAAAAATGACCTTAATCGATAGGTCTCCGTTAGGTCCTTTAAGGTCCCACAATTTTTTCGTTAGGTCCCCTTTAGTTTTTTTTAATTTTGGGTATAAAAAAATTACACTTTAGCACCTCATCCATAGCAAAATTGGCGAATTTTATCAAAATCGTATTCTTTACCGTTAGGTCCGTATAGGTCCATCATTGAAAATGTTAAATTATTTATTTTATTAAAATTATAAAATAATTAAAACCTGCGCATGCGCCTTAGAGCATTAAGGCATGCGCACATCATACATAAACAGCGCGAAATTTAAATTGGTATCGTTTCATTTATTAAATAAATCAATTGTTCTGAGAGTGCTTATTTATTAAAAACCTACTTTTCAACCTTAGATCATTAAGTAATGGATGGAGTACGCTGGCAAATGTTCTAACTAAACTTTCTGCCGATTTTAGTGCGGGAAGGGTAACTCACACTATGAAACACAATCACACATTCACAAAAATAATTTGTGTCTTTACAAACTCAAACTATTACAAAATTGACACACTAGCATATTTTTGCACACATACATCGATCACACAGAAAAATCTCTGTACATATACGTAATAATACAATCGCTCGAAAGGGATATTGTAACCATATCGATATTACAAAAATAATAAAAACGACGTGTGGCACTCGGGGACTGCCGCGGTAAAGCAATTGCATGCTATGCCTTCAAGCCACACCTCCACCCGTCGGAGTGGGGAGCGTGAGGTTTTTTCGTTACGGAATTTCTTGATTCGGTCCCCGCGCTCAAGGCCTGCGATAGAAGCTATGCAATAGCTTAATTTTGTTGAAATTAGAAATAACATTAATATTTTTTTAATAAAAACTACTACACAGGTCATTTGTAACGTTTTCATCATTATTATATTATGCATACGAAAAAACAATAAAAAGCCATTTTATTTGTATTTGAATATGTATACATTCATCACAGCACATTTCAATAAAATAAATATGTCTCTAAGAACATTATCAAAAGTAGTACTAAAAGTTTATGACAGTCTGAACGAAATGACATAAATATATAATCTGAAACATACGCAATATTAATACATACATATAAACAAATTACATAATAGAAAGGTTACAAGATTAACATTACAAAAAAACGGCTAAATGCAAGTCGGACTCGCGCACGAAGGGTTCCGTACCATTAAAATGTTCTGCCAGTTAAAAGTAACCGAGCGTAAATTTTAATAAATATAGACTTACAAAATAAACATTATACTCCTTTTTGTGCAGTTGTGTAAAATTTTAATTTAATAAAGATTATTTCTCATCTCATTTCAAATTATACTTATAAATTATTTTTTTATCGACAACGATAGCTAGAAGTAGTCCGTCACTAAGAAAGTCGTAAAAATTTACGACCTTTTAAGCGACTTTTAAGTTCATAAAGATTAAATTTGTATTTCTTTCCAAGATAGTCTCGTGGGGAGTGCGGTTCAATATCGCGTTCTAAATTCAACTTTATCGTTTAGTTCATAAAGATTAAATTTGTATTTCTTTCCAAGATAGTCTCGTGGGGAATGCGGTTCAATATCGCGTTTTAAATTCAACTTTATCTCTTAGTTCATAAAGATTAAATTTGAGTATATTTTCTTTCCATGATAGTCTCGTGAGGCCACATCAATGATCGAGTAAACATGACTCGATTATTTGTCTTGATTATATCGCTAAACGATACATCGACGATTATCGTTATGCGCAGGTTTTAATTATTTTATAATTTTAATAAAATAAATAATTTTACAATTTCTTTTTATAAAAAAAACTAAAGGGGACCTAACAAAGAAATTGTGGGACCTTAAAGGACCTAACGGAGACCTATCGATTAAGGTCATTTTCGACCTAAAATTCTATGGATGAGGTGCTAAAGTGAACTTTTTTTATACCCAAAATTTCAAAAATTATTTATAAAAAACTAAAGGGGACCTAACAAAAAAATTGTGAGACCTTAAAGGACCTAACAGAGACCTATCGATTAAGGTCATTTTCGACCCAAAATTCCATTGATGGGGTGCTAAATTTGCATTGGTTATTATAGCACGGCATTGTTAACATAATAAATATTTATACATTATAAACTTGTATACATATGTATAATTTAATTATAAAATATTTATTAGCATGATATAATATTATTGTGATACGGGTTAAAGAAAAATATAACTCGCTACAAATTGATAAATTAATTACCTGCGCATAAATGCACATAGCCAATTTGTCTATGGCGGATCAGTAAATGATAAAATGTCGCACTGTTTTGGTATCGTCTCGATTTAGAGGAAATCATTTTTCATAATTTACTCATGACTATTTCGTTTAATATTAATTGTTGCATATATGAGATAAGATACTCTAGAATTCTAATTAGCAGGTATGTAAAAAAATCTAAGTGCTCATACTGTCATTGCTTCAATTTTACGTAAAAATATTAATTTTATAGATTTTATAATAAAAATAACAAATAATGATTGTTATTTTCCCATATCAGAGTTCTATATCAAATACTTAATCGATGGCTGATGTTCGTCGCTAAATTAATGTATTTCTAATTATTTTCAATCGTTATAAATAGATCTACTATTTTTGCATTTAATCATCATCGTCTTGGTTACAATTAATGCAAAATTGTGAATAAATTAGTTAGATTGTGGAGACAATTTGAATGTGAGATTCTTTAAATGATTATTGATTGTTTCCTTGTCGCTTTTACATAATTGTTCACTTTTTAGACATGAATACTACGGCACCAACTTCGGCGGATGCCTGCCTGAGTATAGTCCACTCGTTGATGTGCCACCGGCAAGGTGGTGAGAGTGAAGGGTTCTCAAAACGCGCCATAGAATCGCTGGTGAAGAAGTTGAAAGAGAAGAGAGATGAACTGGATTCATTAATAACTGCAATTACAACAAATGGTGCACATCCAAGTAAATGTGTTACGATACAACGCACATTAGATGGTCGATTGCAGGTCAGTAAATACTTAAACTTAATAGTATATAACATGCATGTGAGTTAAAGAAGTTATTGTTCAATTTTAGCTACAAATTTACGCTATAAGACTTTATTCCTATTAGTGGAAAGACTCGGCTAGGTTTCAAATCTGACACAATTTAATCATTATCAACAAGGGTTTTTCAGGCACAGATGAAAATTTAGTTACCGGAGTTAAAAGTTAGTTTATACCTAGATAAAAGTAAGGATGTGAGCTTAGGAAGATGAGACTATAATAGCTTAAAATCAATATTAATTTATAATATTGTAGAACTTTGATGTAAAAACAATGAGGAGATAAAAAGTTATAGATAGATTCAGTTGATTTTCTGATTTAGCCGTTTCACTGATAAATGTATTGTGCCTTCTCAAAAGAACATTAATATCTATATATATAAAAACTAGCGGTCCGCCTCGGCTTCGCCCGTGGTACCTACATGTTTAAACTATCCTATCTCTCAAGTTGGATCGAACTGCACATGGTGTGCGAATTTTATTATAATCGGTTAAGTGGTTTAGGAGTCCATTGAGGACAAACATTGTGACACGAGATTTATATATATTAAGAAAGATGAAACCCGATTTCCTTCGTCACAGCATCACGCGTGAACGGGTGGACAAATTTCGATAATTCTTTTTTTATAATATTCCTTGAAGTAAGAGGATGGTTCTTATGGAAAGAAAACATAAACATGTACCACAGGCGAAGCCGGGGTGGACCACTAGTACCCAATAAATTTAATGTTACAATCTATATTCTCCAAGTCTAGAATGCTTCCGTATTTATTTTGTTTAATACTACAGTAGTTTTATTTTATCTTCATTACATAAAAAAATGTATTTATTAGGTTGCCGGTAGAAAAGGTTTTCCACATGTCATCTATGCAAGGATATGGCGCTGGCCCGATCTACACAAAAATGAGTTAAAACATGTGAAATTTTGCCAGTTTGCTTTTGATTTAAAGTGTGACTCAGTCTGCGTGAACCCTTACCACTATGAGAGAGTGGTATCTCCTGGAATAGGTAAGATAATAATCTATACATATAATAAATCTGTAGAGGGGTCAATTCTGTACATTGAAAATATTGAAAAAATAAATAGCAGGGGGTGTTACTGGTTCGATACCAAACCCAAATATGTGATTAAAAAAATTTTTGTCTGTCTGTCTGTATGTGAAGACATCACGTGAAAACTAACGGTTCGATTTCGATGAAACTTGGTATAATTATACCTTATTATCCTGGGCGTAAAATAGGATACTTTTTATCCTGGAAAAATACGTAGAAAAAAAAAATCTTAATTTTTCAGTTTTATCCATATACGTTGTTCTGTAGAACCGCGAATACACATTGCGTATTATTATAAATATCTATTGGACCCTAATACGGCTAGTATTAGGGTCCAATAGATATTTATAAGATGTCATTGTCAGAGTTACTCAAAATGGAGAAATAAACCATCCACGCGAAGACCGACATCCGCGCGGACGGAGTCGCGGGCGGAAGCTAGTTAATAATATTAGTCATTACCTTTGATGTTATTTAATTAATAGTAAAGGGTATTTTTTTGAAAATATAATTTGGTATATCATTATATTGATTTTTTGCAGTTTTATATTACTTATTGGATTCATACTGTTAGTGCTTTCATTAATCTTATTGTTCATTAAATTCGATATTGTATTGTGTGTGTCCACTATCAATTACTATAATGTTGCTTAATTTATTATTGTCATAGTAGATATTTGTCAATTATTTTTTACTAGGTTTCCGCCCGCGGCTTCGCCCGCACAGTCAAAGAAAAACCCGCATAGTTCCCGTTCTCGTGGGATTTCCGGGATTGCGTCATTTTCCCGGGATAAAAAGTAGCCTATGTCCTTTCTCGGGTATCAAAATATCTCCATACCAAATTTCATGAAAATTGGTTCAGTAGTTTAGGCGTGATTGAGTAACAGACAGACAGACAGAGTTACTTTCGCATTTATAATATTAGTATGGATTCATATGCCATAAACAGATTTGAACCTTATCAATACAACTTTTTAATTACTTCAATGTTTGATTATAAATTATTAATTATTGTTTGTACATTATTATGTTAACCTTTTTAGATCTATCCAACCTCACACTTCAATCAGGACCTAGTAGGTTGGTTAAAGATGAATATACAGCAGGCATTGGTGGTAACAGTATGGACATGGATAACGGAGAACTTGTGACTATACAGCATCATGCCACCAGCCCACGACACCCCCACTCGACTATAGCTCATCACCATCAACAGTTTCAACCAACTAATATTATTATTAATCAGGGACAAAGTAAGATATTTTCTTGTGTGTGTGTAAAGCCTAGATTTCCAGTTATTGTGTTTTAAATTGTTATTGCAAAATAAATTAAAATGTACATAATTAACTTCTGCTAAAAGTAACTTTGTGTTTTCTTATCATTAAAACATTGTTATAAATCAGCGATATCAATAATTAAAAAAATATTTGTAGTAATTAAACTTTCAATATGTGGAATTTGGAAATCTATGGCTTGTTTTGTTTACATTATGTTTTGTTTGTTTTTGCGATTCTTGTCCTCTATGTGCCTTTTTATTTGCGCAGCGTTATAATTTTATTTTGCATTTTCGTGTCAATAGCGCCTGATGGCGTTCCCAACATGTTTTCGCCGCACGGACCGCGGCCGCCATTACGTCCCGGCGCGCCCCTTGCCCCGCCACAGATGGGCCATTCGCCTGGTAACCAAATGATGAATCATCCTAACAGTCAGATGTCCCAGATGGGACCAGGGACACCGCAAATGGGTAGAACAACACCTCAAATGGGGCCAGGTACACCACAGATGGGGCCGGGAACTCCGCAAATGGGACCTGGGACACCACAAATGGGCCCTGGTACTCCGCAAATGGGGCCGGGAACACCACAGATGGGGCCAGGAACACCACAGATGGGACCAGGCACGCCACAAATGGGTCCCGGCACGCCACAAATGGGGACAAATGTGCCACAGATGGCTTCACCTAGAATGGCTTCAGCTCCTAACCAAATGTCTCCCGGCACTCCCCAAATGCCGAATATAAGTCAAGGAATGTCGATACAGAATTCACAAATGGTGATGGCACAGCAAAGGGCGATCGCGCCGAAGTTAGAACCGCCTGATACTATGGACGCGCGTACTATGTGGAGAATGAATCATTGTAAGCTTTTACATTTTTATTTTGCACGTATTTTTGACGCTGATCACTTTTGTTTATTATTTTCTTATACAGGACCAATTATTTATGAAATACTTAATTGGGTAATTAAATATTTCAGCGGCTATGCCAGTTAGTATGTCGCCAGGTGGCACCACTCCCATAATCGATGGGACAAACAATACTTTCTTTACGTCAGAACAGACAACTACTGACAACACGCAAATGACGCAAACATTGCCAGGTAATTAGATTTTTATGAAGTCTATGTTATTTTCCTTTTGTGTTCTAAATTCCCTTCAAAATCTTAAATGAAGTTTCAACAGTACAACTCTCATTATATAGAATATAACACCATGTATTTATTTCACATATTTTACTCAAAATACATTTCCACACATTTCACGTCTGTAAAAAAATACCATACATTTAAAACCCCCCATTTCACGTTAAATAATCAATTTCAGTGGGCACAGTGCCGGTATCCACGGTAACATCAGTCGCGGTGACAGCAGGTTCACCCCCGGAGCCGCAGCAGAACGGCTTCGCGCCGACCAGCCCGCCGCAGCAGAGCCCGCTGCCGCACCGCACGCAGCACCAGCAGGGTAGGTGACGTGACGTGATGTGATGTGACGTGACGTGACGTGAAGTGATGTGGTGTGACGTGACGTGACGTAACGTGATTTGGTGTGACGTGACGTGATGTGACGTATCGCAGTACATTCTTATTACATTCAAACTAATATTTAACCCGACCTCGCGTATAATTTCTTATAGTATAATATATATATTTTGTAAGTGAAATATTTTCTTTTTATATTTGTAACAAACTTTTTATCAGACATTATCTATAAGTACATACTATAACTATGTCTGTGTGTATGTCCGTGCAGGCACATGGACGGGCAACAACACGCTGACGTACACGCAGAGTCTCGCGCCGCCCCCCGCCGCGCCGCCTGTTGATGCGCCCGCGCATCACCATCACTATTGTAAGATTTATATGTTTAGATTATTTATTTTAATACAATTACACCATAAAATAGAAAATGGGTCTATAAGAAATGCTTTATACTTAATTTTTTATTATACTATCAAACTTTTTAAAAATATGTGACGCTTGTACATGCGCACTTCTGTGGGTGTGTGCGCGTGTAGATACAATATGTTTGAACAGATTTTCTTTAACTAAAATGTTCACTGTACAAATAGACTAAAAAAAATTTCAATTATTACAGCATTTTTTCAATTTTAAACGTCTTCAATAAAACATATCACAGAGTATTATATTATTTACTTAACATTTTACAGACAATGGCAACCCCGGTGGCTTACTATCGAGTCAACCTGCACCAGAATACTGGTGTTCGGTCGCGTACTTCGAGCTAGACACACAAGTTGGCGAAACGTTCAAAGTGCCGTCCAGTAGGCCGAATGTTACTGTGAGTTTGTATCTGTTTTTTATTTATTCTGTGGTATTTTTTTTGGTGGTGGGTAGATTGGAAAATATAAAAAAAAAGACGTGTGGCACTCGGGGACTGCCGCGGTAAAGCTATTGCATGCTATGCCTTCAAGCCACACCTTCGAGCCCGTCGGAGTGGGGAGCGTGAGGTTTTTTCGTTACGGAATTTCTCGATTCGGTCCCCGCGCTCAAGGCCCGCGATAGAAGCTATGCAATAGCTTAAAAAAAACTAGTAAGCAAGTGCAGCTAAATATTATTTGCAAAGCAGAAAGTTTAGCAGATACTTGCAAATATTTTTAAAATTTTCAAGTATTAAATTTAATGAATTTCGAATTCTTAAATATCTACAAGTATTTATAATTAAATCCTTTTTTTACAGGTTGACGGTTACGTAGATCCGTCTGGTGGTAATAGATTCTGTTTGGGTGCGTTAAGTAATGTCCATAGAACAGAGCAAAGTGAGCGAGCGAGGTAAGTTACTCGTCAAATATTTTGTTTGCATGAGTATTCTTCGCTTTTTTTGTGTTATTCGGTATTTAGCGTGCAATAAAGTACTAATAACATAATAGTGATATTATTCAATAAAATAAATTGTAAATACATTCTAAACAATATCTTATTTATTGCGTGTTTAGAGCAGTGGGTGTGTGAAATTACCTACAAAAAGTCTGTGATGTCACCGGGCCCCTTAACCTTTTTCAGTACATATGATTAGAAAGATAACATAATAATTATGCCAATTCTATGTATATTAAAAGTTATAAAAACAATAATCATATCATACAGCGTGTGTGTGTGAAAAATAAACGTAACAAATAATATTCCTACCATTATAAATAGCTTTATCTCAAATAGATATCCTTCATTTTATTATAATACTAGCTGTTGCCCGCAGCTTCGCCTGCGTGGAAAAGATAAATAAACATGATACAAATTTTCATCCCCTATTTTATCCCCTTGGGGGTAGAATTGATCAAAACCCTTTCTTAGGGGACGCTTCCGTCCTAACATCTACCTGCATGCCAAATTTCAGCCCGATCCGTCCAGTGGTTTGGGCTGTGCGTTGATAGATCTCTATATCAGTCACCTTTGAGTTTTATATATATAGACTAGCTTTCCACCCGCAGCTTCGCCCGCGCAGTCAAAGAAAAACCCGCATAGTTCCCGTTCTCGTGGGATTTCCGGGATAAAACCTATCCTATTTCCCGGGGTAAAAAGTAGCCTATGTCCTTTCTCGGGTATCAAAATATCTCTATACCAAATTTCATGCAAATTGGTTCAGTAGTTAAGGCGTGATTGAGTAACAGACAGACAGACAGAGTTACTTTCGCATTTATAATATTAGTATGGATGTAAATAAATTTCTATGTATTTCAGGCTCCACATCGGCAAAGGCGTGCAGCTGGACCTGCGCGGCGAAGGTGACGTGTGGTTACGCTGTTTATCCGACCATTCTGTATTCGTGCAGTCGTACTACCTCGACCGGGAGGCGGGCAGAGCCCCCGGGGACGCCGTGCATAAGATATACCCGTCCGCGTGTATCAAGGTGAACACGCACACATGCACGTACACGTAAATTGCATAAATACGCGCACGCAT
>CAJQZM010044077.1:0-13403 GCA_907164665.1 Colias nastes
GGAAACCTTTATATTTTTGTATGTTTGTATTGAATAGGCTCAAAAACTACTGGACCGATTTCAAAATTTCTTTCACCATGACTTAGAGGGATTCTTCCGAATCCGTATAGGCTATATTTTATCCCGGAAAACGTAAATATGTACCACGGGCGAAGCCGGGGCGGACCGCTAGTTGTTAAATAAAAAAATGTGTGCGTGTACTAGTGTACACACGTAAGAAGAGAAACTTCTTTATGACCTTATTTTTCAAAAAATAATTTACTATATGCAACTTTACAGAAATACGTCGAATCACGCGTGGTAGGGATAAGAAAAAGATGGCGCGTAACGGAAAAATGTCACGCGTAACGAAAAAATGTTACACTAAATTTTTTTCCAACCCCGATAAAGAAGTTTCACTTCAAAAATATATCCACTCAAAATATTATTTATTATTTCGAATATTATTTTAATTACCAAAATCATGAATTGCTCTAATACTTTTTCACTAAGCTTCGGGTTGGGTTCCGTGAAATAGTTAATTCGATTTACATCTATAACACAAGATCGGCTGGTTCGACTTTGATGAGATTTGCCTTTTAGAATAGAGGCGAATGAAAAAAAATAGCTTCACTTTATTACCAAAATGTCATCTTCAAAAATTTGCACCCCTTTTAAGCTTTAATTTTCGTTATAAACAAATAAGCTATTCTAAACTATTAAAACCCTAATAATGGTATTTATTCAAACAATACGGTTATTTTTTCAAGCAGATTAAATGAATAGCAAATATTGATAACTTCCATAATGGTTTATTTATTCGTTACGGACCTCTGTTATTATTAATTATTTTATGTGTCAGAAGGCAAAGTGCGAACGGTGGTGTAAGTTGTGATAGAGTAGTCACATTCAGTATGTATTTATAGTTTTAAACGGTGTACAAAATGGAATTAAAATATAATATAATTGGTAAGTAAAATAGTATACTCGTGCATCAACGCCCGTTTTCACTTGATTTTTAGATTGGATTTTATATTATTGTGTACGTTTTTTTAAACTACTATGTATAGATTTTTTTTGATCGAATTAACGAATATGTTATATTCTTTTCTTTTCAATGTGATTAAGTTTTCTCA
The DNA here is from genome assembly GCA_907164665.1 of Colias nastes. Taxonomy (NCBI): domain Eukaryota; kingdom Metazoa; phylum Arthropoda; class Insecta; order Lepidoptera; family Pieridae; genus Colias; species Colias nastes. The sequence goes on from CAJQZM010044077.1 coordinate 1,116, forward strand.
GATAGTAGGTTTTTTGTCATGTTACTGTTAAGTATACAGGGTGTCCCACTATTGGTATACTAAGCGCGAAGGGACTTGTAGTTTTGCATACACTGATCACGTAAAAAATACTTAAACAACAAAATTACATCAAAAAATTTTTGCTAAATTTTTCCTGAAAATCCATGTTTTCATCACTAGCTTCGCGCAGCCGGCATATACCGCTTCGCTAATGTGAGCATTTTGTCTATGAAAACATAATCTTAAACGATAGTTCACGTGCTGGTAGCAAAGTTGGGCCGATTGCTTGTTATGGGTGTACACATAGAGTTTTAAGAATTCATCTATTTGAAAAAAAATTGCGTCTGGAATTTTATAAGTATTTTTTACGTACTCAGCGTATGTAAAACTATAACCTCCTTTGAGCTTAGTATACCAACAGTGGGACACCCTGTATAGGTGTAATGTGTAATATAGGTATGTAATATGTATATCTTTAGTAATTAACAGAAAAGTTTTAAATTTCAACTTGTTTTTTTATTGAATGAAAGAAAGTCTTCTAAAGAACTGTAATAAAATTATAACTATTTATTATCGACTAAACAAAAACCCTTATCGGAGAGTTCTCTTAGAGTATTGAGTTTTCAAATGTTTTTTCAGGTATTACCATACTTTGTATTCAAACGGTCCACGCTACGAACACCTGTAAATTGGAAGTTAACATCGGTTGTAAATATGCAATTATTTGTGAAAACTACGCCGGCAGCGCACCAAATCCTTCTTGTGAAGATCCCTACGTCACATTTATCATTCAAAATACATTTATTAATGGTCTAACAGCTGGTTTCTTTGGAGCCACTAACTTCGACTCAAGAGTGAGAGAAATAAAAGCAGTCGGGAATAAATGGACATATTTAGAAGAATCATGCCTAAAGTATTACACCAAGACTCTGTCATTGGATCTGTCTTACAACAATGTGAAGTACGTAAAGAATTTGGCGTTCAAAAGCCTGGTTAATTTACAACACTTGAATCTATCACACAACGCAATTGAAGATATACTTCCGTACTCTTTGATTCAATATGAGAGCAGACAGACTGAACTGAGAGACATTGATCTATCATATAACAATATTCGTACCATTTCTAATGAGGCTTTCCAATACATGAACAATTTAAAAGAACTATATTTAGATCACAATGAAATTGAAGTCTTAGGTGATGATATATTTGCGAATTTGAGGAATCTGTCCATACTTTATTTACAATTTAATAAGATATCCACGTTATCTATGTCACTTATAAATTTATTGTCTTTAGAGTATTTGGATTTATCGTACAATAATATAATCAAAGTCAATGGTTTTGAACTCAATAGATTACAAAAACTTATAAACTTTAACATGTCCTACAATAGTCTAGAAAGCATAGAATCCAATTGTTTCTCTCAAGCTCTTTATCTTAATTCAGTGGACTTGAGTAATAATAAAATTAGATCTGACTTGGAAAACGTCATGTTCCTTAATAATGTTAAATTGCAATATCTCAATTTCGAGAATAACAATATAACTAAAATGCAAGATGATGTATTCAAACATACTATTCTTAGCTATGTTAATTTGAAAGGTAATAATGTAAGCATTTCAATTTCAAAATCTACCTTTGCTGGTTTGGTAAACGTTACAGAATTGAATTTTTACAACCAAAGTATAACGAGCTTGGAAGAAAATGCATTCTCTTCAATGACGTCTCTGTTACATTTAAATTTAAGTGTGAATAGAATTAATTCTATAGACAATTCAAGCTTTTCTATAGAAAACAAATTACTGACTTTAGATCTATCTTATAACAATATATCCCAGATAGATTTCTTACGATATTCATTGCAAAATTTAACCGTTTTGTTTTTAAACAATAACAAACTAACTATTCTAGCCAGTGGCCTATTTTCAAAGCAAGTGTTATTGGAAAGGTTGGACGTTTCTATGAATAACATTGTTTTTATAGAGCCATCATCACTTCCGTTAAAGAATTTGCAATATTTAAACATTGCTGGGAATTCATTGACGGGACCAGTAAAGAAAGACACATTCAGTCCTGCTCAATATCTAAGATTTTTGGACATATATAATTTTAATTTGACTAAAATAGAAAATCAAGCGTTTGTTCAAATGCCTGTCGTGACAAGAATAAACATATCCCATAATGCAATAAGTGACATAGATCCTGATAATTTTAATGGAACAAATAATTTATATAGCTTGGACATATCTTACAATAATTTAACTAATTTCGACGTGAAGAGTAACAGTTTGTGGTCTCTTAAAGCTGTTTATTTAAATAACAATAAACTTAGATATGTTCCAAGTGTAAATTTATCCGATATTATATATTTAGATCTTTCTAATAACTTTATTTCTAATATATCAGTGCCGATTATTCAAACGTACCGCAACTTAAAGTCTCTACACTTGTCGAATAATATGATAGAAAGTTTCAATAATGAATTTACAAATTCTTTAACAGATTTGTACAATTTAAAATTATCATCGAACGATATATCTTCAGTAAACCTCAGTTACTTCAAACATTTGGTTAGTTTAGATATCAGTAATAATTCTATATCTTCATTCAATAGTATATTTTTCTCGGAATTAGATTATTTACAATTATTGGATGTAAGCAATAATAAAATTTCCTCCTTGCCACCGGGTATATTTAAAAAATTGAAAATTCTCAAACGGTTAAACATGTCGGCAAATAGTTTAAGCAACATTCGTTACGGAAGTCTCAATGGACTACATATGACTGAACTTCTTGATTTGTCCAAAAATAACATAACTGAGTTAGACGAGCACATTTTTCACGAATGTACCGATTTGCGAAAAATAATACTAGATTATAACCATATCAGTAAGCTAGATATGGAACAGCTAATTTCTGTAACGCCTAAATTGAAATCAATCAGTATAGGAGGAAATCCTATTGCCTGTAAGGAGATTGTGAGGCATATAAAAAACGCAAACAAAACAATATGGCAGGTGGAAGTCACATCAATTGACAAAATATTCCATGAAGATAATGTTCATGGTATACGATGTGGAGATATTGACAATGAATCTAAATCAACGCCGAAAGCAAAAATAGTTAGTTCATCTGACTCATCTTCGACTGCTCTTTTAATCTCGTGTTCAGTACTTACTCTATTAGTATGTGCTGGTGTAGGATTATATTTTTATAAACAACATCGTACTTCATCTCGATCGTTTGGTGAATCAAGATTGCAGATGCGACAGTCTCTGGATATAAGTGACTCAGATTTTCAAAGTGATCTATTGAGTTAGTTGTTTGTGGTATTAATTTATAGAATTGTAAGAATGATGAATTTAAATTAGGGGCTGATATTGTAGACTGAAAAATAAGGATTATGTCAAATTTTAATTTAATTTTCGTACTAGTTTCCTGTTTCACTAATCCAAATAAATCATTGCATTGTAAAAAAATATACCTACCATGCATCAAACCATAAAATAAATTACTGTAATGTTACATTTTTATGACTCATATGATGATATTGAGAGTGATTGCTTTTCAGTTATTTGTAAGTTTGTTAACATTAAATATCTAATAGTTACTGTGCTATTTTTATTAATCCCTGTCTTTTGCAAAATATGACAATGTACACTGTGAATTTATATATTCTTATTAAAAAGCAACTGATTAGTATTCATTTATTCCGTTTTAATTTGGTTCAGAATATATTTTTAAGACCGGGTGTACTTTATTTCATCTACGATGTGGGGTATGAAATATAACCTTTAAGGGAAAGGTTTAGAGCTAAAGGACGGTCTCTATATATGGGCGTTGCTCATCCAATATGAATTATTTGCATAAAATATGCATAATCACTGAAAACCTGTGTGGGCAGCTAGAAATGAGGTTATCTGGTAACGCAGCAAATATATGCTTTTTATCAACGTATGGTATCTATACTACCTAATTAATATCTATATGTGTAAAATTGTCCTGTGACAAGGTTTGAAATCAAACGATTTCTATGAAATCTTTTGTCTTTATTCAGTAGGTTTCAGAAAACTCGATAGTATTTTTTATATTGTAAATGATAATGTTGGCTAGAAGTTGCATGTATTTTTATATATTTTCTATGGGAGTCGGAGTGAGCTCTTGCCTCGTGAGAAGGTGTTTATAAGGTAAGTATGTTTCTATAGATGCAATATAAAAGTATGATATTTCTAATTAACTATAATTTGTTTTCTTCCACTTCTATAGGAATAAATACAATTGAAATCAGTCTTAGAAAACTACTATACTTATATTATATCTAAGTTTAATTATATCTATCTATCTGTCCTCACTACCTAACCACAAACTTTTGAATTATTATGTGAAAGATATTTTATTTTTGTAATTGTATTTTGTTTCCGAGGACCTGGTGATCTGTGATACCGGTTAAAACCCATTTCAGACACCAGCTCCTCCAACTCCAGCTATGTGTTTGATAATTTTGTATGCATGTTGATTAATTTATGTGATTGGGAATCGTGAGGAGAAATAAATAATTAATGATTTGATTTGATTTGATTTGAAGTAATTCCTTACTTTTATTATTTTATTTTGTATTGTTTGTAATTGGATTTCCAATTAGAGATAGGGGAGATCATAGGCCAACAAATTATGGGCAACTTTTAACCCGGATTTACCAAAATTGGGATTAACAGGAAAAACGCGTCTTATCAACTTCCACGTGAAGTAGGTATACGATAAAAATACTCGATAGACTAATAATTTAAGTATTATATATTTTATATACAATACAATAAATTTATTTTTATTTTTATATTTAACTGTATTTCCGCCCGCGGCGTCGCCCTCGTTTTCAAAGAAAAACCCGCATAGTTCCCGTTCTCGTGGGATTTCCGGGATAAAACCTATCCTATTTAAACAATTTAAATAATTTAAACAATTTAAACAATTTTATGGAGAGAAAACGTAAATATATACCACGGGAGAAGCCGGGGCGGACCGCTAGTTAAACATAATTGACAAACAACTGATTCAAAACGAATATTTTCATTGTATGTAAAGAGTGCCTACATAAAACCGTAGTTATCTGTAAAATAATGGTTATGTAAATCGAGTATTCCACTTCAATGCTACCGTAAAAAACAAATTGCGGCATATCATAGAAAAATGGCCTCCCTCCCCTGTCTGTATTGGAACGATTAACTTGCAATTTGTCCAGATATTACTATGAATAAATTATTTTAGCGATCGAAATTACGCCGCGAAATGTAGTGGCATTTTAGACAGGCTCGAAAATGCCAGGATAGTTCAAATTTAAATAATTCATTAAACTGATTAGTTTTATTCGTTTCTTTTATCGAGTCAGTTTGAAATCTCTATCTTAATTTCTAAATTTCGGAGATAACTTACTGATATTTCCACACACAGTCTAAACTACTAGACCGATCGCGTTGAAATTTGGCTCGCAGATAGTTATTGCCCAATATGGTAAAGGCATCGGATAAGAAATGATTTTGTTTAATACCTTGACCATTTAATTTGACCATCTACGCCCACTATGATGAAGGCATTGGAAAAAGGATTTTGATAAATTGTACCATGATCATTTATTTTCACCACCGAAGCTACGGGAATCAGCTAGTTAATATTATAATTATTTTTACACATATTTTCATGAACAAGAGATTAATATAAAAATTCTAAAACAAATCAAAGTTTCACCCCACTTTAACGAGTTTCTTAGTTGTAAATTTCATTTAAATCATGCGGGGATAGCCGAGACAAGACGAGGCGTTCTGAATTTGTAATGAACGAAGCAACCATGTCAGCAATCAGCACGTATGACAACCCTTCTAATTGATCCTAGTATCTTGTTACATGCCTGGGAACAAATACGTGAATATATTTTAACTCTGTACTGATACTATTCATTTAATTCCAATTTCAGGTATATTTTCTGTTCTCAGGGCAAAAGGAAATGGATGACACTAGAAATGTACCTATGGAAATTTATGTATTTGTTTATCACAAGATAGTATAACCGTCTGTGCGTCTGTGTGTGTATATCTTTAAAACTGCGCAACGATTTTTGATGAGTTACATTTAAATAGATGAGTTATGATGAGAATGGTTCTCTAGGAAAGTTTTAATATATAATTTGTTAGGTTTTATACAATGCGGACTGAGCCGCGTGCGAAAAGCTAGTTTTACAAATAATAATTAATGCACTAAGTTGGTCTCGTTCCTCCTTTACATTAGCGTATAACAACTTGATATCTATTTAAATTATTTTAATTTCTTACTAACATTAGTAACATACCATATCATAAGCCTTTGGAAAAGGTTGAGAAAGGCTGTTCTAAACCATCGAATCCAACATCATCATAACAATGCGCCTTTGCGATTTTCGTGCAAAAAGTACGAAATACAATCTGGCATACAATACCGTCTCAAGGCCTTCACGAATCGATTATGCTAAGTCCTCCAGTATTTAGAGCCCATTACTGAAGCCTGTATCAGCTCTCATTACTGGCAAACGACTTTGAGCATTTACTTGTTTTGATGGCTGCGATTTTTACGGATCCTAATTTTGTAGTGGCAGTTTTTGAAGTGAAACTACTTTAGGCGCGTTGAGAGTAAATTTCAAGGTCGCATCATGGTAATACCGTCACGTCATGGAGTAAGGCGACGGTTTTTGGTATAATTGAATCTTGCCAAAGAAGTTTTACTTTTGACACGTGTGCTCGGTACACATGCTTTTTTTAGTGGTAAAGATGTTCTTTATGCTAGGAAGGAATTTGAAAAGTACAATGTTTGAAGTTTTAATTAAAATCGATTCATTGGTTTAGGTGTATTAGCATAGCAAACATACAGACAGTTACTGCAGATCCTTCTGGAGATTGAAAATACTTAATGTTTGAAATCTTAATTAAAATCGATTTAGTGATGTATGATGATTATTATTATTTATTTATGATGTGATTTATTTTATTTTATATGTGTAAGCGTAACAAACAGACAGATTTCATTAAAAGTGATAGAGCTTTATTTACCTATTTAAAATATAAGTAGGAATAACCTGGATACGTGGTTTTGTCGTTGACCTAGGTCAGGGGCGCGACACGCAATTATTAAAGCACTGTTATTTCACAATAAAAAATGATTACACGTATAATTAAAATTTAATCAAATAATATAGTAGAAATAATAAAACAATTCTCACTCTATTTAATCAAATAATATAGTAGAAATAATAAAACAATTATCAGTCTCTAAAGTTCTAAACTATTAATAAATAGTTCGTATATCTGTCAGTCTCCTCCAACGCAACGGTGATAAAGCTGAAGAGATATTGAAAAGACTTTCGCATATTTATAGAGCGTATAAAGATAATGTATAAGCTCTATCTAGCTATGTCACAATTCCCAGGTATTTTACGGTATATACAATATCCAAATTAATTATCTTTTCATATTGAAACTGTCACAAAACTATGTGTTTAACTTACCTTTTAAACGGCTGAACACTATTAATTAAAATTTCCCAAGATTGTATGCGATTACTCCCCATATTAATATAATATAGGGGAGATAATAGGATTCACAAAGACTGGCATGGCTTATTAATAGCCAGCTTGAAGGATATGGCATTAATTAATTTTACAATGGCGCTGTAATGTGTTAAATTTTGACATCTTTCCTGATATTATAATAATGCAAGTGCGTTGGTTAATCCATATAACAATTAGGTAGAGATTATATTCTATTTTTCTACGGACTATTTCTATCACTTTTGTGGCACTGACCTTTATTATTTTACATATTCTTTAATCAATCAACCTTTATTTGCCTAGAATCTAATGATGTGTTACTTCTGGTCATCTATCTCCACTAAACATTAGCCAAATTCTATAACAGTTTATTAGAAGAACAACAAACATCTTCACAACCAAACTAAATATAGGGGATAATCTAATCATCATAAAATTCCACGAACAGGCAAGGCATAACATTTGCTATAAATTGGAGCGCCTGTCTTTGTTCATTAAACTTTTGAATTACGTTAACAGCTTGTTATAAAGATGGTTGATTAGGGAAATACTTTGCAACTACCAAACAATATATAATTATTAATATTACTTGTGTTTGATTTTAAGTGAGTACTATAAAATTGCACGGTAAGTACTGGGACAACGTATAATTTACCTTTTGTGACCTAATAGTAAAAGTTTTCTTAAAAATTGGGTTAGGAATATTTATTCCTTATTCAAAGTTTAAAGTTTTTGTTCTAGAAAAATTGTAAATACGTAACTTCTTTATTTAATTTTGCACTCTTCTTCAATTCTGTAGGTATGAAATGCATACCTAGAGCATTATAATATTATGCTCATAATAATAAAAATTCTTAATTATTTTCAAACACATATCTCCACTATTCTGTAAAAATATAAGATCTTGTATTTCTAGCTTTAATAACAAGCATAATATATCAAGAAAATAACTTTTTATAAGTCAATACACAAAAAAACTACAAAGTTATTCCTTTGTAGCAGCCCTAATAAGAATTGAATAAATCGCGTTTCGCAAGGTTACGATGAAAAGGAAAACGCGATGAAACTTCAGTCAAAAGGGAAGTTTTGTAAAGAGCCTAAGTTAGTTACGCAGTTGCCTAATTTAAGGGTATCTTTGCATCAAGCTGATGCTTTTAGAAGATACATTATGAGCGTCCGTGTTGCATATTTGATGTTTAGTGCAGAAAACTTGATAGGGCTGCAACAACGCAAGTTTTTTTTACAGCACAACTTTATATTGTCACTGAAATGTTTTTATTACTTTTACTGGAGGGAATAAGTACGGTCTATGTAATATAAGAAATGTTAAAAGATGACTTAGTAAAGGGAAATTGGTGAGAGCAGAAAAATAATGTTTAAAATTTTAATGTGTAAAATTAAAATTTTATATAACAATTAACAGCTTTGGAGAAATCAGTATAGTTAAATAGACCTTTGAAATTATATGATATAAGTAATTTATTTTTATTCAGTAATCTGGGTATATTTTGTTAAATGTTGCCAAAGTTGAACAAACCAGCACGATGGTTTTGATTGCAACAATTTCTACATAAAAAATAGTAGGAAAACTTTACTTATAAATGTAAATAGGTCGGTAGAATTTACTTTTATATAACTGTAATTCCAGAGCCCAATTATTTAACTAGGGCAAGTTATAACCAGTTGTAAACGGTTCGAATAAAGGAATTTTTCGTGACGGTCTTAGTTACGGACATTAATTCTATTTTAAAAGTTTTGTTATAAGATTTGAATTTAGCGTAAGCCTTCGCATGAAATATCTATAATGTACAGTGTACATAAACAAAAATAATGCCTCAGTTTTTTTGGGTCTAATGATAGTCTTATTTTTTAAATTTATGTGTAACATAAACAAAATATTGGCATCATAATATTTAGATCAACAAATTTTTACTATAGTAGTAGTATAACGAAGATTCTTAACATTAACTTTGTAAAGTTCTAAACTAAGCAAAACGAACAGATACTTACAAAGTTTCTCGTAAGCGTCTATGAGAGACCAAGACTTGAAGAGTTCCCAGTACATTTTTCTAAAATCCATACTAATATTATAAATGCGAAAGTATCTCTGTCTGTCTGTCTGTTACTCAATCACGCCTTAACTACTGAACCAATTTGCATGAAATTTGGTATAGAGATATTTTGATACCCGAAAAAGGACATAGGCTACTTTTTAGCCCGGGACATAGGATAGGTTTTATCCCGGAAATCCCCCGGGAACGGGAACTATGCGGGTTTTTCTTTGACTGCGCGGGCGAAGCCGCGGGTGGAAAGCTAGTTGTTTATAACAGTGACCCTGTTATTCGACTGAAGTTTCGTTCTGAAATCTCTCCGCCGTAATTAATAGAAGCAGATCCAACTTTACGCAAATTGCGTTAGTCGTTGTTGCCATGCTACATCCAATAATGGATTCCGGGTTTCAGTATTATAATTTCTGAGTTTTCGACATTTCGGTTAAGAAACTTTAATAGAATTAATTTGTGTCTAAAGCAGTCTAGTTTCAACATTGGCTGATTTAATGGACTTTGGAATACAGCCCCGGGGATCACGTGTAGCTGTCTTAATAATATAATTTGTTCATGACCACCTGGTGTTTCGTAAGTTTATTAATTACTAGCTTCCACCCGCGGCTTCGCCCGCGTGGTGTTTTGATAAAAGGTAGCCTATGTTCTTTCTCAGGGTCTAAAGATTGTCTGTGCCAAATTTCATCAAAATCGGTTGAGAGGTTTAAGCGGGAAAGCGTAACAGACAGACAGACAGACAGACAGAGTTACTTTCGCATTTATAATATTAGTAGGGATTATATTATATTAAGATAAATCCATACAAAGGATAATTATAAACTTTCTCAACTTATACTTTTCATAAAAGCTCCTTTAATTAATTCACCTCCGTCTGGTGGTCTGGAAGAAATCGCTACATAGCGATAAGACAGCCAATTATTGTTTTAATTTATATTTAGATTAACTTTCATTGTAAAGTTTAAGAGCAATAAATCACAAATAAAGTAGTAGATATTGTTAATTGAGGATTTTGGTCTATATTCAATGATGCAAAATCTGCACGAATATAGCATTCATGCAATGTCATAATAATAAATGATATTATATCAAATATATGAAGCGACACATTTCTATGAATCCCACAAGTATTATTCAATAATATATGAATTCAAATCTCCTTGATTTGTCCATTATTCCATTTCATCATTTTCACTACTTCAATACGACATAATATTGAATCTCTGTAACCGTTCTCTGAAATGGTATTCATTATAATTATCATTTGAAATAACTCAAAATTCGCAAATACCCCAATGCACTATTCATTGTAATAAATTGATATTTAATATCATTTCTCAGTTAATGGAATAGTCATAATTAGTTATTAATTTGTAAAATTATTGCCACGATCATTTTAGTTTACTGTGCATATTATAATATTTTAGGTCCAAAAGACACAAAGTAGCCTTTTGCAGATTTACATAGAATGTAACAATTATAACAAAGAAAAATTTCTTGTAAAAAAAATTCATCATTTTTATAATGAAAAAGATATGGGGTTATGATTCGACCGCGGATAACTTTGAAAAATCGTGATGATGACTTAGAGTTTCTCTCAAAAAAATATACAGTAGAATGAATTCCATGTTTATGGAAATGCCGCCTATTTTTCCTTGACGTTCTTAATTTTTCCTTGAAAAATTCTGAATTATTTTTTACTTTAAAAAATCCTGAATTACTTCCCTACATACCAAAGCAAGATTCAAAGTAAGGTTTGGTCTAAAAACGTATCCACCTAACTATTACAAAATAATTTAAAAATGTCACCTATAAAATGTCAAAAAACGATCAATTAGATTTTAAAACATAATTTTTAAATGGTACACTTATCCGTTTAATAAACGTTTACATAACAGTTTAAAAATGTCTCTTGTAAAATATAAAAAAGGGTATATTAGAACATAATGTTTGTGAAATCTTCGTTTATACGATATTCACTCATAAGTTCTAACCAAAGATTGGAAAATCCTCAAATAGATAGCCATTTAATTGTCTACTGTCCTTGTTGTTTAGAACTTCAATCTGTTGTCTAATGTCTATATCTATTACCGAGTCCAAGCCTGTCCATACCGGGTGTTCCAGTCGTTTCTGTAAATCGAATTTTGGTTTCATGTCAAAAGCAGACTTGCTATCCACCTACTAATTTATTCGGGAAACTTTTCTCATTAAAGCCGGACTCAATAACGTTCTTGACAATTTGATGAGGTAATCTTTACTTAATATTATTAATATGAAAGTGTGTTTGTTTGCTTGTCTTTCTTTCACGCTTGTAGGAGGCTAGAGAGTGATATAGGATACTTTTTATTACAGTAATCTCATTCTTTTTATAATTTCCTTTGAACACGCCTGATAGTTTTATGAACCCGCCAAATACCGTTTTCATTATTACCACATTTTCTTTTGAGATTGCACAACAATCCTTTACCTAATTTTAGCTTTAATAAATGAAATCAACAACAGTAAAAATAAAGTTTGCTTGCAAATTGTTAGAATAGTTAACTAATATTTTAAAATGCAAAAGCGTTTGCGTTTTATATTTTTAAAATGACCTATTAGCAAGAGAACATTAATTCTCGTTTTTACCTGACTATTGCAAAAAGATGACTTATGAGT
>CAJQZM010044078.1:0-14223 GCA_907164665.1 Colias nastes
GGAAACCTTTATATTTTTGTATGTTTGTATTGAATAGGCTCAAAAACCACTAGACCGATTTCAAAATTTCTTTCACCATGACTTAGAGGGATTCTTCCGAATCCGTATAGGCTATATTTTATCCCGGAAAACGTAAATATGTTGCACGGGCGAAGCCGGGGCGGACCGCTAGTTGTTAAATAAAAAAATGTGTGCGTGTACTAGTGTACACACGTAAGAAGAGAAACTTCTTTATGACCTTATTTTTCAAAAAATAATTTACTATATGCAACTTTACAGAAATACGTCGAATCACGCGTGGTAGGGATAAGAAAAAGATGGCGCGTAACGGAAAAATGTCACGCGTAACGAAAAAATGTTACACTAAATTTTTTTCCAACCCCGATAAAGAAGTTTCACTTCAAAAATATATCCACTCAAAATATTATTTACTAGCGGTCCGCCCCGGCTTCGCCCGTGGTATTTACGTTTTCTCTACATAAGAACCATCCTCGTACTTCAAGGAATATAATAAAAAAAGAATTATCGAAATCGGTTCAACCGTTCACACGTGATGCCGTGACAACGCGAAACGGGTGCGGACCCGCCGCCTTTTTATAGCTCCCGCCGCGAAGCGCGTCGAACGCGGCAACTGCTACACAAAAATAATCCTTATGGCTGCATGATTCTGTATTCACGCGCGATGACTTATAGCGTATTTCATGTATAACTTTGGTGTTTCTATACCGATTTACATGATTCTTTTTTTATTGAATAGGTAGTAATAATGTTAACTTTTTTTAATTAGGGATGAGTGAGAGTGTTGTAAACGTAAGAGTAGACAAAATATATAATCAGAAAGCTCCGAATTGCTAAGCTATTGAAGTTTCACGTGTTATTGTGAGTCAATTTTAAAAGATAGACATAATATGCTGTCTAGGAATTTATTTTTATATAATAATAATAATAATTTAAGAACTTTTGTGTCGTACATGATTTCTATGTAGCTTTAACCATTAAGGCTACACACGCGACGGAAGCTTAAAAAATGGAGTAACTTCTCCCGTTTTCCCCATATTTCCCTTCACTGCTCTGCTCATATTGATCGTAGCGTAATAAAAAGTATACTATAACCTGCCCAGGAGTATGAAGAATAATTGTGCCAAATTTCGTTAAAATCCGTCGTGTAGTTTTTGTTTCTATAACGAATATACAGACAGACAGACAGACAGACAGACAGACAGACAGACAAAAATTTTACTGATTGCATTTTTGGCATCAGTAGCGATCCCTTATCACCCCTTCATAGTTTTTTTTTAAATATATTTCATGTACAGAATTGGCCTCTCTACAGATTTATTATAAGTATAGATTATTTCGAATATTATTTTAATTACCAAAATCATGAATTGCTCTAATACTTTTTCACTAAGCTTCGGGTTGGGTTCCGTGAAATAGTTAATTCGATTTACATCTATAACACAAGATCGGCTGGGTCGACTTTGATGAGATTTGCCTTTTAGAATAGAGGCGAATGAAAAAAAATAGTTTCAATTTATTACCAAAATGTCATCTTCAAAAATTTGCACCCCTTTTTAGCTTTAATTTTCGTTATAAACAAAGAAGCTATTCTGAACTATTAAAACCCTATTAATGGTATTTATTCAAACAATACGGTTATTTATTCAAGCAGATTAAATGAATAACAATTAATATTGTTAACTTCCATAATGGTTTATTTATTCGTTACGGACCTCTGTTATTATTAATCATTTTATGTGTCAGAAGGCAAAGTGCGAACGGTGGTGTAAGTTGTGATAGTGGATTATTGTAGTCACATTCATTATGTATTTATAGTTTTAAAACGGTGTACAAAATGGAATTAAAATATATACTTGGTAAGTAAAATAATACACTCGTGCTTCAACGCCCTTTTTCACTTGATTTTTAGATTGGATTTTATATTATTGTGTACGTTTTTTTAAACTATAGATACTATAGATACTGTACCTATAGATTTTTTTTGATCGAATTAACGAATATGTTATATTCTTTTCTTTTCAATGTGATTAAGTTTTCTCAGATAGTAGGTTTTTTGTCATGTTACTGTTAAGTATATCTAGGTGTAATGTGTTATATAGGTATGTAATATATCTTTAGTAATTAACAGAAAAGTTTAAAATTTCAACTTGTTTTTTTATTGAATGAAAGAAAGTCTTCTAAAGAACTGTAATAAGATGACAACTATTTATTATCGACTAAACAAAAACCCTTATTGGAGAGTTCTCTTAGAGTATTGAGTTTTAAAATGTTTTTTCAGGTTTTACCATACTTTGTATTCAAACGGTCCACGCTACGAACACCTGTAAATTGGAAGTTAACATCGGTTGTAAATATGCAATTATTTGTGAAAACTACGCCGGCAGCGCACCAAATCCTTCTTGTGAAGATCCCTACGTCACATTTATCATTCAAAATACATTTATTAATGGTCTAACAGCTGGTTTCTTTGGAGCCACTAACTTCGACTCGAGAGTGAGAGAAATAAAAGCAATCGGAAACAAATGGACATATTTAGAAGAATCATGCCTAAGGTATTACACCAAGACTCTGTCATTGGATCTGTCTTACAACAATGTGAAGTACGTAAAGAATTTGGCGTTCAAAAGCCTGGTTAATTTACAACACTTGAATCTATCACACAACGCAATTGAAGATATACTTCCGTACTCTTTGATTCAACACGAGAGCAGACAGACTGAACTGAGAGACATTGATCTATCATATAACAATATCCGTACCATTTCAAATGAAGCTTTTCAATACATGAACGATTTAAAAGAACTATATTTAGATCACAATGAAATTGAAGTCTTAGGTGATAATATATTTGCGAATTTGAGGAATCTGTCCATACTTTATTTACAATTTAATAAGATATCTACGTTATCTATGTCACTTATAAATTTATTGTCATTAGAATATTTGGATTTATCGTACAATAACATAATCAAAGTAAACGGTTTTGAACTCAATAGATTACAAAAACTTATAAACTTTAACATGTCTTACAATAGCCTAGAAAGCATAGAATCCAATTGTTTCTCTCAAGCTCTTAATCTTAATTCAGTGGACTTGAGTAATAATAAAATTAGATCTGACTTGGAAAACGTCATGTTCCTTAATAATGTTAAATTGCAATATCTCAATTTCGAGAATAATAATATAACTAAAATGCAAGATGATGTATTCAAACATACTATTCTTAGCTATGTTAATTTGAAAGGTAATAATGTAAGCATTTCAATTTCAAAATCTACCTTTGCTGGTTTGGTAAACGTTACAGAATTGAATTTTTACAACCAAAGTATAACGAGCTTGGAAGAAAATGCATTCTCTTCAATGACGTCTCTGTTACATTTAAATTTAAGTGTGAATAGAATCAATTCTATAGACAATTCAAGTTTTTCTTTAGACAACAAATTACTGACTTTAGATCTATCTTATAACAATATATCCCAGATAGATTTCTTACGATATTCATTGCAAAATTTAACCGATTTGTTTTTAAACAATAACAAGCTAACTATTCTAGCCAATGGCCTATTTTCAAAGCAAGTGTTATTGGAAAGGTTGGACGTTTCTATGAATAACATTGTTTTTATAGAGCCATCATCACTTCCGTTAAAAAAATTGCAATATTTAAACATTTCTGGGAATTCATTGACGGGACCAGTAAAGAAAGACACATTCAGTCCTGCTCAATATCTAAGATTTTTGGACATATATAATTTTAATTTGACTAAAATAGAAAAGCAAGCGTTTGTTCAAATGCCTGTCGTGACAAGAATAAACATATCCCATAATGCAATAAGTGACATAGATCCTGATAATTTTAATGGAACAAATAATTTATATAGCTTGGACATATCTTACAATAATTTAACTAATTTCGACGTGAAGAGTAACAGTTTATGGTCTCTTAAAGCTCTTTATTTGAATAACAATAAACTTAGATATGTTCCAAGTGTAAATTTATCCGATATTATATATTTAGATCTTTCTAATAACTTGATTTCTAATATATCAGTGCCGATTATTCAAACGTACCGCAACTTAAAGTCTCTACACTTGTCGAATAATATGTTAGATAGTTTCAATAATGAATTTACAAATTCTTTAACAGATTTGTACAATTTAAAATTATCATCGAACGATATATCTTCAGTAAACCTCAGTTACTTCAAACAATTGGTTAGTTTAGATATCAGTAATAATTCTATATCTTCATTCAATAGTATATTTTTCTCGGAATTAGATTATTTACAATCATTGGATGTAAGCAATAATAAAATTTCCTCCTTGCCACCGGGCATATTTAAAAATTTGAAAATTCTCAAACTGTTAAACATGTCGGCAAATAGTTTAAGCAACATTCGTTACGGAAGTCTCAATGGACTACATAGGACTGAACTTCTTGATTTGTCCAAAAATAACATAACTGAGTTGGACGAGCACGTTTTTCATGAATGTACCGAATTGCGAAAAATAATACTAGATTATAACCATATCAGTAAGCTAGATATGGAACAGCTAATTTCTGTAACGCATAAATTGAAATCAATCAGTATAGGAGGAAATCCTATTGCCTGTAAGGAGATTGTGAGGCATATAAAAAACGCAAACAAAACAATATGGCAGGTGGAAGTCACATCAATTGACAAAATATTCCATGAAGATAATGTTCATGGTATACGATGTGGAGATATTGACAATGAATCTAAATCAACGCCGAAAGCAGATATAGTTAGTTCATCTGACTCATCTTCGACTGCTCTTTTAATCTCGTGTTCAGTACTTACTCTATTAGTATGTGCTGGTGTAGGATTATATTTTTATAAACAACATCGTAGTTCGTCTCGATCATTTGGTGAATCTAGATTGCAGATGCGACAGTCTCTTGATATAAGTGGCTCAGATTTTCAAAGTGATCTATTGAGTTAGTTGTTTGTGGTATTAATTTATAGAATTGTAAGAATGATGTATTTAAATTAGGGGCTGATATTGTAGACTGAAAAACAAGGAAAGTATAAATTCTTAATTTAATTTACGTACTAGTTTCCTGTTTCACTAATCCAAATTATATCATTGTAAAAAATATACCTACCATGCATCAAACAATAAAAGAAATTACTGTAATGTTACATTTTTATGACTCATATGATGACATTGAGAGTGATTGTTTTTCAGCTATTTGTAAGATTGTTAAAAACATTAAATCCCTAATAGTTACTGTGCTATTTTTATTAATCCCTGTCTTTTGCAAAATATGACAATGTACACTGTGAATTTATATATTCTTATTAAAAAGCAACTGATTAGTATTCATTTATTCCGTTTTAATTTGGTTCAGAATATATTTTTAAGACCGGGTGTACTTTATTTCATCTACGATGTGGGGTATGAAATATAACCTTTTAGGGAAAGGTTTAAAGCTAAAGGACGGTCTCTATATTATATGGGCGTTGCTCATCCAATATGAATTATTTGCATAAAATATGCATAATGACTGGAAACCTGTGTGGGCAGCTAGAAATGAGGTTATCTGGTAACACAGCAAATATATGCGTTTTATCAACGCATGATATCTATACTAATATCTATATGTGTAAAATTGTCCTATTACAAGGTTTGAAATCAAACGATTTCTATGAAATCTTTTGTCTATATTCAATAAGTTTGAGATAACTCGACAATATTCTTTACATCGTGTGATTGGGGCTGTAAGTAGCATATATCTATATGGTACATTATATTTTCTATGGGAGCGCAGCGCCTTCTTCGTGAGAAGTTGTTTATAAGGTAAGTATGTTATCGCTCAGTAGCGAAGGCCGCTTTTTTGGCTTTACATTATATTGTCTTTTTCTTTTAGTTATATTGTCTGTTTAACTCGGTGCTAAATAAAGTGTATTTATTATTATTTATTTATATTTTTATAAATGCAATATCTTTTATAGTATGGAAGTCTCACTTTCAATTTGTATCTAATCATAATTTGTTTTCTTCCATCTCTATAGGAATCAATGCAATTGAAATGTGAGTCTTAGAAACATAATATATCTATGTATATATCTAAGTATTTCCTTACTTTTATTATTTTATTTTGTATAGTTTGTAATGGTATTTCCAAATAAGAGATAGTGGGAGATCATAGGCCAACATGAGGGCAACTTTTAACCCGGAATTACCAAAATTGGGATTAACAGGAAAAAAACGCGTCTTATCAACTCCCACGTCTAGTATTCTATATTATGATAAAAATTTAAGTGTATTCAATAATATGTAATATAACTTTTTTAATTATAAATTTTATTTTATTTGAGCACTCGTAAATAACTCTGAATTTTATTTTATATTTACAACCACCAATTTCAGTAGTTATTGTAAACGTTGAAATAAAGTGATACTTTTAGAGTCTGCGTTTTAATTAGTCGAAATACAAGGATCCCACTCGCTCCATTTAAATTGGTGTCAATTTTGATGAATTACACAAAAAGGGTGCACGAAATAACAGTTAACAGTAAAAAAAAGGTTCATTTTTTTAATGCACATAACCTATACTTTAACTACAATTAATTAGTGGGGGCTATAATTTTTCATTAAGCTACGTGAGATGAAAGTTTATAGGTAAAATTTTAGATGAGTTGTTTAGTTTTTGATTTTTTTTTTGTTGTTTGTTTCTAGAATTTATATGTGTTTAGGATCTCGTCAGATTACCCCAATAATCTATATATTATATAAAATGAAACCCGTTTTCCTTGGTCATGGCATCACGCGTGAACGGGGGGACCGATTTCGATAATTCTTTTTTTATTATATTCCTTGAAGTACGAGGATGGTTCTTATGGAGAGAAAACGTAAATATATACCACAGGCGAAGCCGGGGCGGACCGCTAGTTAAACATAATTGACAAACAACTGATTCAAACGAATATTTTCATTGTATGTAAACAGTGCCTACATAAAACCATTATCTGTGAAATAATGGTTATGTAAATCGAGTATTCCACTTCAATGCTACCGTAAAAAACAAATTGCGGCATATCATTGAAAAACGGCCTCCCGTCTGTCTATATTGGAACGATTAACTTGCAATTTGTTCAGATATTACTATGAATAAATTATTTTAGCGATCGAAATTACGCCGCGAAATGTAGTGGCATTTTAGACAGGCTCGAAAATGCCAGGATAGTTCAATAATTCATTTGTAAAGCTGATTAGTTTTATTCATCACTATCTCTATCTTTAGAAATCTCTATCTTTTATATTAATTAATTAAAATTTAAAAAAAATGATTGACTTACTGATCTATCAAATCACAGTTAAACTACTGGACCGATCGCGTTGAAATTTGACATGCAGATAGCTTAGCTAAGCATCCGCTCAGATACTATTTTGATAATATTGTGTAGGTACCACAAAAATTTATAACCACGCGGGCTAGCTTTTGCCCGTAGCAAAAGCTAGTTAACATTATAAAGTTTCTTTGCTTACACATATTTTTATGAACAAGAGATTAATATAAAAATTCTAAACACACGTAAACAAATCAAAGTTTCACCCCACTTTAACGAGTTTCTTGGTTGTAAATTTCATTTAAATCATGCGGGGATAGCCGAGACAAGACGAGGCGTTCTGAATTTGTAATGAACGAAGCAACCATGTCAGCAATCAGCACGTATGACAACCCTTCTAATTGATCCTAGTATCTTGTTACATGCCTGGGAACAAAATATACGTGAATATATTTTAACTCTGTTCTGATACTATTCATTTAATTCCAATTTCAGGTATATTTTCTGTTCTCAGGGCAAAAGGAAATGGATGACGCTAGAAATGTATGGAAATTTCTCTAATGTATTTGTTTATCACAAGATAGTATAACCGTCTGTGCGTCTGTGTGTGTATGCTTATATCTTTAAAACTGCGCAACGATTTTTGATGAGTTACATTTAAATCGATAGAATGGTTCTCTAGGAAAGTTTTAATGTATAATTTGTTAGGTTTTATACAATGCGGACTGAGCCACGTGCGAAAAGCTAGTTTTACAAATAATTAATGCACTAAGTTGGTCTCGTTCCTCCTTTATATTAGCGTATAACAACTTGGTATCTATTTAAATTATTTTAATTTCTTACTAACATTAGTAATATACCATATCATAAGCCTTTGGAAAAGGTTGAGAAAGGCTGTTCTAAACCATCGAATCCAACATCATCATAACAATGCGACTTTGCCATGTTCGTGCAAAAAGTACGAAATACAATCTGGCATACAATACCGTCTCAAGGCCTTCGCGAATCGATTATGCTAAGTCCTCCGGTATTTAGAGCCCATTACTGAAGCCTGTATCAGCTCTCATTACTGGCAAACGACTTTGAGCATTTACTTGTTTTGATGGCTGAGATTTTTACGGATCCTAATTTTGTAGTGGCAGTTTTTGAAGTGAAACTACTTTAGGCGCTTTGAGAGTAAAATTTCAAGGTCGTGCCATGGTAATACCGTCACGTCATGGAGTAAGGCGACGGTTTTGGTATCATTGAATCTTGCCAAAGAAGTTTTACTTCTGACACGTGTGCTCGGCACACACGCTTGTTTTAGTGGTAAAGATGTTTTGTTTTTAGTGGAATTTGAAAAGTACAATGTTTGAAATTTTAATTAAAATCGATTCATTGGTTTAGGTGTATTAGCATAGCAAACATACAGACAATTACTGCAGATCCTTCTGGAGATTGAAAATACTTAATGTTTGGAATCTTAAATTAAAATCGATTTAGTGATTCAGTGACACATATATTATGTGTAAGCGTAACAAACAGACTGATTTCATTAAAAGTGATAGAGCTTTATTTACCTATTTAAAATATAAGTAGGAATAACCTGGATACGTGGTTTTGTCGTTGACTAGGTCAGGGGCGCGACACGCAATTATTAAAGCACTGTTATTTCACTATAAAAATGATTACATGTATAATTAAAATTTAATCAAATAATATAGTAGAAATAATAAAACAATTCTCACTTTGATAAGACATAAAAACATGAACTTAACCATAATCAGCCTCAAAAAATATTAATAAATAGTTCGTATATCTGTCAGTCTCCTCCAACGCAACGGTGAAAAAGCTGAAGAGATATTGACAAGACTTTCGCTTATTTATAGATAGCTTCATAGAGCTAATGTATAAGCTCTATCTAGCTATGTCACAATTCCCAGGTATTTTACGGTATATACAATATCCAAATTAATTATCTTTTCATATTGAAAATGTCACAAAACTATGTGTTTGACTTACCTTTTAAACGGCTGAACACTATTAATTAAAATTTCCAAGATTGTATGCGATTACTCCCCATATTAATATAATATAGGGGAGATAATAGGATTCACAAAGACTGGCATGACTTATTAATAGCCAGCTTGAAGGATATGACATTAATTAATTTTACAATGGCGCTGTTATGTGTTAAGTTTGACATCTTTTCTGAAATCCATACTAATATTATAAATGCGAAAGTAACTCTGTCTGTCTGTCTGTTACTCAATCACGCCTTAACTACTGAACCAATTTGCATGAAATTTGGTATAGAGATATTTTGATACCCGAGAAAGGACATAGGCTACTTTTTACCCCGGGACATAGGATAGGTTTTATTCCGGAAATTCCACGGGAACGGGAACTATGCGGGTTTTTCTTTGACTGCGCGGGCGATGCCGCGGGTGGAAAGCTAGTTATAAATATGCATGTGCGTTGGTTTATTCATATAACAATTTGGTAGAGAATAATCTCTAGTCCGTAGAAAAATAGAATATAAATTCTATTTTTCTACGGACTATTTCTATTACTTTTGTGGCACTGAGCTTTATTATTTTACATATTCTAATAACAATCAACCTTTATTTGCCTAAAATCTAATGATGTGTTACTTCTGGTCATCTATCTCCACTAAACATTAGCCAAATTGTATAACAGTTTATTAGAAGAACAACAAACATCTTCACAACCAAACTAAATATAGGGGATAATCTAATCATCATAAAATTCCACGAACAGGCAAGGCATAAACATTTGCTATAAATTGGAGCGCCTGTCTTTGTTCATTAAACTTTTGAATTACGTTAACAGCTTGTTATAAAGATGGTTGATTAGGGCGTTACTTTGCAACTACCAAACAATATAATATTAATATTTCTCGCTTTTAATTTAAGGTGATATATGAAATTGCACACTATTGGTACAACAAAGAATGTACCCTTAAATTGTGACCTAATAGTAAAAGTTTTCTTAAAAATTAGGTTAGGAATGTTTATTCCTAATTCAAAGTTTAAAGTTTTTGTTCTAGAACAAGCTGTAGCAGAAAAATTGTAAATACGTAAGTCTTTATTTAATTTTGCGCTCTTCCTCAATTCTGAAGGTATGAAATGCATACCTAGAGCATTATAATAAAAATTCTTAATTACTTTCAAACACATAATATCTCCACCATTCTGTAAAAATATAAGATCTTGTATTTCTTGCTTTAATAACAAGCATAATATATCAGGAAAATAACTTTTTATAAGTCAAGTAATACACAAAAAAACTACAAAGTTATTCCTTTGTAGCAGCCCTAACAAGAATTGAATAAATCGCGTTTCGCAAGGTTACGATGAAAAGGAAAACTCGATGAAACTTCAGTCAAAAGGGAAGTTTTGTAAAGAGCCTAAGTTAGTTACGCAGTTGCCTAATTTAAGGGTATCTTTGCATCAAGCTGATGCTTTTAGAATATACATTATGAGCGTCCGTGTTGCATATTTGATGTTTAGTGCAGAAAACTTGATAGGGCTGCAACAACGCAAGTTTTTTTACGGCACAACTTTATATTGTCACTGAAATGTTACTATTACTTTTACTGGAGGGAATAAGTACCTATGTAATATAAGAAATGTTAAAAGATGACTTAGTAAAGGGAAATTGGTTAGAGAAGAAAAATAATGTTTTAATAAAAATGTTATATAAGATTAATTAACAGCTTCAATCAGTATTGTTAAATAGACCTTTTTATGAAATTATGTGTTATAAATAATTTATTTTTATTCAGTAATCTGCGTACTGCGTAGGTATATTTTGTTGAATATTGCCAAATTGAACAAACCAGCACGACGGTTTTGATTGCAACAATTACTACATAAAAAATAGTTGGAAAACTTTACTTATAAATGTAAATAGGTCGGTAAAATTCACTTTTTATATAACTGTAATTCCAGAGCCCAATTATTTAACTAGGGCAAGTAATAACCAGTTGTAAACGGTTCGAATAAAGGAATTTTTCCTGAAGGTCAAGTGTCTTAGTTACTGACATTAATTCTATTTTAAAAGTTTGTTTTAAGATCTAAGTTTCGTAAAAGCCAATTTCGCATGAAATATCAATCTAGAGTTTGTACAGTGAACATTAAAAAAAAGAACTCCCAGTTTTGCTTAGATCTAACAATAGTCTAATTTTTTTTAATTCATGTGTAACATAAACAAAAATAGGTATCATTTTATTAGGTTAAAAAAATTAAATAAAAATAAAAAATAAAATTTATTAGCAATTACTTCAAATATAACATTACAATATTTTTCTGCCTTCTGAACTAGGAAATTACCTGTATCTCAGAAGGCAGAGTAAATTGTAACTATATTAGTGGGATAGAGAAGATTTTTAATGTTAAATTTATGAAGTTCTAAACTAAAACAAGCAAAACGAACAGATACTTACAAATTTTCTCATAAGCGTCTATGAGAGACCAAGACTTGAAGAGTTCCCAGTACATTTTTCTAAAATCCATACTAATATTATAAATGCGAAAGTAACTCTGTCTGTCTGTCTGTTACTCAATCGCGCCTTAACTACTGAACCAATTTGCATGAAATTTGGTATTGATACCCGAGATATTTTGATACCATTGATACGAGAGATTTTGATATTTTGATACCCGAGAAAGGACATAGGCTACTTTATAGCCCGGAACATAGGATAGGTTTTATTCCGGAAATCCCCCGGGAACGGGAACTATGCGGGTTTTTCTTTGACTGCGCGGGCGAAGCCGCGGGTGGAAAGCTAGTTGTTTATAACAGTGACCCTGTTATTCGACTGAAGTTTCGTTCTGAAATCTCTCCGCTGTAATTAATAGAAGCAGATCCAACTTTACGCAAATTGCGTTAGATGTTGTTGCCATGCTACGTCCAATAATGGATTCCGGGTTTCAGTATTATAATTTCTGAGTTTTCGACATTTCGGTTAAGAAACTTTAATAGAATTAATTTGTGTCTAAAGCAGTCTAGTTTCAACATTGGCTGATTTAATGGACTTTGGAATACAGCCCCGGGGATCACGTGTAGCCGTCTTAATAATATAATTTGTTCATGACCACCTGGTATTTCGTAAGTTTATTAATTAATATACCTAATATTAAGACAAATCAAGACAAGCTAATTGTTTTAATTTATAATTAGATTA
Organism: Colias nastes; assembly: GCA_907164665.1. Classification (NCBI taxonomy): domain Eukaryota; kingdom Metazoa; phylum Arthropoda; class Insecta; order Lepidoptera; family Pieridae; genus Colias; species Colias nastes. Next base: position 12,523 of record CAJQZM010044078.1, read on the forward strand.
AGTTTCATTGTAAAGTTGAAGAGCAATAAAATGGAAGGTTTTCCTAATTGAGGGTTTTGGCCTATATTAAATGTTGCAAAATTTGCACGAATAGCATTCATGCAAAGCCTGCACATATGAATGATATTATATCAAATGTATGAAGCGACACATTTCTATGAATCCCGCAAGTATAATTCAATACATAACATAATATGAATTCAAATCTCCTTGATTTGTCCATTATTCCATTTCATCATTTTCACTACTTCAATACGACATATTGAATCTCTGTAACCGTTCTATGAAATGGTATTCATAATAATTATTTGAAATAACTCAACATTCGCAAATACCCAAATGCACTATTCATTGTAATAAATTGAATTTTAATATCATTAATTCTCAGTTAATGGAATAGTCATAATTAGTTATTAATTTGTAAAATTATTGCCACGATCATTTTAGTTTACTGTGCATATTATAATATTTTAGGTCCAAAAGACACAAAGTAGCCTTTTGCAGATTTACATAGAATGTAACAATTATAACAAAGAAAAAATTCTTGTAAAAAATAATTCATCATTTTTATAATGAAAAAAATAATGGAAAAGATATGGGGTTATGATTCGACCGCGGATAACTTTGAAAAATCGTGATGATGACTTGAGTTTCTCTCAAAAAAATAGACAGTAGAATGAATTCCATGTTTATGGAAATGCCGCCTATTTTTCCTTGACGTTATTAATTTTTCCTTGAAAAATCCTGAATTATTTTTTACTTTAAAAAATCCTGAACTACTTCCCTACATACCAAAGCAAGATTCATGGTCTAAAAACGTATCCACCTATTACAAAATAATTTAAAAATGTCACCTATAAAATGTCAAAAATGATCAATTAGAACATAATTTTTAAATGGTACACTTATCCGTCTAATAAACGTTTACATAACAGTTTAAAAATGGCTCTTGTAAAAATATATAAAAAAGGGTATATATATTTGAACATAATATTTTTGGAATGGTTCGTATAAACGATATTCATTTATAAGTTCTAACCAAAGATTGGAAAATCCTCAAATAAATAGCCATTTAATTGTCTACTGTTCGAGTTGTTTAGAACTTCAATCTGTTGTCTAATGTCTATATCTATTACCGAGTTCAAGCCTGTCCATACCGGGTGTTCCAGTCGTTTCTGTAAATCGAATTTTGGTTTCATGTCAAAAGCAGGCTTGCTATCCACCTACTAATTTATTCGGGAAACTTTTCTCATTAAAGCCGGACCCAATAACGTTCTTGACAATTTGATGAGGTAATCTATACTTAATATTATTAATATGAAAGTGTGTTTGTTTGCTTGTCTTTCTTTCACGATTGTAGGCTAGAGAGTGATATAGGATACTTTTTATTACAGTAATCTCATTCTTTTTATAATTTCCTTTGAACACGCGTGATAGTTTTATGAACCCGCCAAATACCGTTTTCATTATTACCACATTTTCTTTTGAGATTGCACAACAATCCTTTACCTAATTTTAGCTTTAATAAATGAAATCAACAACAGTAAAAATAAAGTTTGCTTGCAAATTGTTAGAATAGTTACCTAACTAATATTTTAAAATGCAAAAGCGTTTGCGTTTTATGTTTTTAAAATGACCTATTAGCAAGAGAACATTAATTCTCGTTTTTACCTGACTATTGCAAAAAGATGACTTATGAGT
>CAJQZM010044087.1:0-19395 GCA_907164665.1 Colias nastes
ATAAACACAACCACCTCACGCGACACTGACAGCGTCACTGACAGAGTCAGTGTTGCCACACGCCAAATCGATAAATCTGGATATAGTAGTCTAAAAATCTGTATAAAATCTGTATGAAATCAAACCGTAAGCTGTTTAAAATCTGAATGGTATGTTTGTTAAAGAAAACATTGGATTGTACTTAAAACTTTATTTATTACTTTTTATACATACTTTTATTCATTTTATTAATCAATTTCTTGTGAACATTGAGCTTAAAACATGGCTCGTTATTCAATAATTGTTTTATCAAAATTAGCCCCTCCATCGTTTCGGTGCCTAAATGGTTCCTGGTTTTTGTTTTAATTAAATTAATAGATGAAAAAATCCTTTCATGTAATCAGAAAACGTAGTCGACTCGTAATCATCGTAATGAACGATTGATTGATTTGCAAACATTAAAAAGAAACAAATACATTCATTCGTTAACAAAATACATGTTTCGGGAAATCCCCAGAAGAATATACAATTATTGTTTGTTTGTTCCGAGGGAAATCCCCGATGTACGCCATGAATGTTGCCAGATTTAAACAACTGTATAAAAATAATATACTTAGATAATGGATTATTTTATCATAGTATATGTCCTTATCCAAAAAAGGTTTTAACAAATGTATAAAATTTACTTTGCTTGTCAATTATTTTATCATAGTTAGTGTCCTTTACCTAAAATCTGTATAAAAGTAAAGCCAAATCTGTAATCTGTATAGTGGTCTTAAAATCTGTATAGATACAGATAAATCTGTATATATGGCAACACTGGACAGAGTGACAGCCAATCAGTGTGACCAGATTAAATTTTACAAAAATACCGAGGCACCTCCAAAAAATACTGAAATATACCGACTTACATAATATTATGACAGATATACCAATAAAAATACTGATTTTCTTAACACGTTTTATTTATCAATCCTCACAATAAATGTTAGTTTTATAGATGCTAATCTACTTTGCAGTTTCGCATTGCATGCTTTACAAAATGCGGTGAACTCATCATCCTTATAACGTGAAAGCCACGAAGAAAATTCCGGAATTTTTTCCCACTTCGCTAAATAACTTTGCTGAAAACTAGACATGCTGTCCGGATGGATGCAACTAAGTAAATAAAAACAACGAAAATCGCGTTCTATTTATATGATGACAAAAACCATCTCCTATTTTGGGGAAATTCCTGAATTATCGAAAGAAAGTCCTCAAAGATTAAGTCGAGTGCAGAAGAGACAATCATTTCACTTGAACCGTATTAGACGATTTTATACTAGTAATAAAATATCTTATATGTTTCACTACTACCTATTCATCCAACTGAAAACTTAAAAACTAGACGTTGTTTTGAAAATTATAGATAAACTAGCGGTCCGTCCCGAATTCGTCCACGTAAACTGATATTCATGAAACACAACGGATTTCAATGTATGCAATCTGGAAATTACGCTCTATCTAATGGTGCAAACCGCATTAAAATCGGTCCAGCAGTTGTAAAGTTTTAGGCGAACATACATTCTGCAACTCTGATTTATACTATGTATTGATTGATAATTGTATAGGTAGTATGACAATTGACAATACTACAACGCCGGCGACGGCCGTCTTTCTTGTCATATCTGTAACTTACTCATCTTTGCTCATAGTCTATAACATGTATAAATCCGGAAAAGTCCCCAATGTTCGCGTTCCGGGGAATTCCGCAAACATTGTCGCAAAGACGATCACTCACGACGGTGCTGCCATAACGTCAACCAAAATATACCCAAAAATACTGACTTCCAGCAATATACCTGAAAATATACTGATGTTCGGAAAAGTCGATGAAATATACTGAAAAAGTATTAAAATACTGAATCTGGTCACACTGCAGCCAATGCCCAATGGGCCCAATGGCAATGGCAATTGGCAATGCCCAATGAATGGGGCGAATTTACAAACTATAAATTCAAATTTGACAGCTGATATTGATACTTGACATATATCACAGTATTATAGGAAATAATATTGTAATACTGTGATAATATTATGAGATGAATTCACGCGTGCATATTTTGGTGGTTTGAACACTTTGAGCGGGAATTATAACATAGGTATAAAAAAAAATATTTGTTTAACATTGTTTATTTATATTACAGTAATCACTAATCAATATATCGACAGCTCACGACGCTGACAGAACTTGATTGGAAGATAACTTCTCCGGAATGGTATTCTGAAAGGGATAAAAATTTAATTTTAGAGCTGCCACGTTGCTATAAAAAAATTTTGCGTTCAATATCTAATAAATTAAATATAAATATATTATGTTGTAGATACTTTTGAAGAAGTTACCCTTAGATGTTGTATGTAACAGACTTGATGGTATTGCCGTATCAACGCAAAAGCCTCCTCAGCGACCGCCAGTTGGTTGTGTTGCCATGCCAACACCGCTAAACATGCCCACAATGTTTCGTCTTCTACTGTTCTGCAAAGCTGCAATTGGAAAACTTTTTTATTATGTATATATTTAAATGCGTATTAGCTATAACCCAACAGTTCAGTTTAGATTGACGATAATTAAAAAAAAAACGTTAATGAACGGAAATTTTTTGTTTAGCATATAGCGATTTTACTAATAACATCCGCATTGCAGCATAATAATTAAATATTAAAATATAAATTTCATGGAAACTCGTTTCAGAACTTAATAAGATAACTAGATTTTTGTCAAAAAATTTAATCCAAGAAAATTCAAATTACAATGCAATATCTTATATTATTAATAAATTATTTACATAACTTACTTGCACAGCAGCGTCCCACATATTCGCGGCCACGTGTTTGAGCAACTTCTCCGGGAACGAAGCGAGCGAAGCGCGCAACAGCGAACCGTTACCGCGGCGCACGCACACGATGCCGTCCTCTATGTTCACTATACTTGGATTTCTGCCTAGATCACTAGAAAATATACTTAGTAATTTAAATTAAACTTTTTTTGCGAAGTGAGCTTTTTTTAGCGGAGGATTTGAGCACAATTTTGTACCAATTCGGTTGGATCGCAAGGGCAAGGTAACGTATGTACTCAAGAAGAGCGTCAATTTTTTGAAGTGAAACTTCTTTATCGGGGTTGGAAAAAAATTTAGTGTAACATTTTTTCGTTACGCGTGACATTTTTCCGTTACGCGCCATCTTTTTCTTATCCCTACCACGCGTGATTCGACGTATTTCTGTAAAGTTGCATATAGTAAATAAGGTCCCAAAGAAGTTTCACTTCTTACGTGTGTACTTGTACACGCACACATTTTTTTTTAAATTTAAACTTCCTTTAGAGTAAAATTTCTAAATCGCGTCATGGCAATACCGTCACGTTATCGAATAAGGCGAGGATTTTGTTATCTTTGAACCATGCCAAAAAAGTTTCGCTTCTGACACGACAATGAACACAATATGTATATTTTATGTATTTTAATGTTAAGGGTCGGCGCATTCAACCAAATACCTGACTTCCTTGCTAACAGTGGTGAGCACAAGCCAGTCGGGCTGTGTGGCGGCGCGAGGGCAACACCACGCTACTACTGAGTTTGCTCGTAAGCCCACTAATAATTCCGTCTGTGTACTCCAACTTATGCTGAGCACTTGAGGACCTGTAAGAAATATTTATAAAGCCAAGTGCAAAGACAAATATAATTTATACTTTGTATTGTTAGGTAACTCTTGATGGAACTCTATTTTATAGTAAAGAAACACTTGTAATGTAAAGAAAAAGTCTATAAAATCCAAGTAGAAAAAGATTTTTGTTTCGTTCTTTATATGCTTATAAGAAAGTATGGTCGTAGGGTTGGAACCTGTAGAAAGGTCACGCATTATTAGTTAAAGCTTGCAGGTAAAGTAAATTATGGCTTATTTCAAAACGGAATTTAAACAAGTTAAACCATTAATAAGACAAAGGTAAAGAACTTAAGATCCATGCACTTACGACCGTTTACAATAAGGTAACCGTTTACAAAAAAAATGTAACCATTTTTTTCAATACTTTTATATTTTAAATAACTACAAAAAGTCCACAACAATTAACATTTATTCCCACTCACCCAGCTTTTGAAACTTCGGCTTAGCCTCCTTTACACTGACCACATACAAATCCCGATTATAGTCCAACAGGGCTAGTTGCCTCTCACCCAGAGGGCCCGTTTGGCTCAACGCAATACAAGACACCGTCATCTTGTGGGCCAGCTTCGTGATAGTACTGTCTGTTGAACTGCGCACTATGAGCCCCGTGGGGAGATCGAACACGTGGATTGCTTGAATGGGAATTGTGTATTATAGATGTAAGATGACAATATATTATGTCTATCAAAAAGATTGAAAAGATTTTAAAGGAAACTATTGCTTGCACAAGGCAAGAATTTTCAATTTGTTTTCAAAAACGAATACCATCTGGAACTGTAAGAACAAAATCTGAATGTGCAAAGCTCTCTATTTCCGCAAAGCAGACGTTTATATACACCTATATTTATTTCTTAACCTATTTATTGCACCTATATTTCCTTCAATTTCATTTTCATCAGAATTTAATTAATTATTATATAGGTACTTTCAGATAAATTTCTTGCATATCAAACATAAGCTCAAACCAAATTTTCTTACCATTTTACAGACAAATTCTTAAACTTAATAATTAAAATAATCAAAAACAATTACATTTCCGATCAGCCTGATCGATAACAGCCAAGCTATCCGGGCCCAGGGACACCATGGCCCGTCCCAATGTTTCTGGCCGAGGTATGCGAGGACTGGCCAAGAGTCGACCCATATAGCTGTATATGGATACACCTGCACGTTCTATCACGCAGATGCATCTTGAAAGGATAGAAGAAGGTTGAGTTTCTGGTAGTCAATTAAAATTGTATGATGGAAGAAAAGGGAACTTTATTTTTGTTGGTAAAACAAATTATTGGAAGAAAGATAGGTGATGATAGATGGCAATTTCTTTAGATTTTTTGTGGTAGCGACAACAGTTCGTGTGAAAGATATTAATGATACAAAATTTTAGTCTGGAACTAATATTGCTCGCTTGCAGGATTCTTTGAAAAGTTCTAAATAAATAAAGTATAATTGTATCTCGATCATAGGGCATGCAGCAACATAAATTCAAAAGATATTCAAAATTTAAGTTTCTACACCTATATAATATTCCCTTAAAAATCATAATAACCTTTCAGCCAGCAAAATCATGTTAATCGTGCCCTCCTTCAGATCAAACGTCACTGGCGTATTCCAGGACGTCAGTTTATGTATAAAGCACTGTTTCACTGTAGCTATGACCAAATGATTGAAGCCTAGAGCGATCTGTATTACTCGATCTGGGTAATCCAGTTGGTCACTTTGGTCTGTGATTATGTCCTTGATGGCAACCACCTTTCTCCCGATTTGGGTGCACGCGTAATTCTTCATCGTGTATTCTCTGGAAATTTTACATTCAATTTAGGCTTGGGTTTATACTGTGTAAGTGTTCGGGTATTTACGTATGTTGGGTAAGTCAAGGTTTATTGGTTATCCGTTATGTAATGGGCTGAAGATGAGTAATTTCTTGGTCCACCAAGTATCTCCAGTAAACATTATTCTGGCATGTTAATTGAGGTGATTTTATTGATCTATGATCATCAACATGTTTGACAAGAAAATCGATAAGTGAAATATTGTATAGGAACATAATATGCTATGGCAAGTGGCAAGTTTACTACCAAAGTAGTAGGTACGTAGGTAGCAAAAAGAGCCCAAAAAAATATTCATATTATCAGTTTTCGCTTAAACTATTATTTGTAGAGTGTAAATCAATAAATTATTATAGGATTAGAGTGTTACCTGTCAATAATATGCGCAAACAGCACATGTCCATTGGCACAAGCGGCGGCCAACTGTGTGCCGTCAGATGACCAAGCGATGCTGTAGATACTGCCCGTGTTGGGCCGATCCAGGCAATGGGACCACTTGGGATTTTAAGTAGTTATTATACACAGAAGTTTGTAAAAATTTACTAAGAAATTGCATGCAATGGAAAGGTATGCGATGGTTCTGGCCCGGAGGACTTATCAGATTCTAAGTAGAGGAAAGACTGTTATGAAAAGAAAGTTAAATTATGATTACTAGTTTGAATTTGAATTTACTGAGTCTAATATAATAAAAGTTGTTCTATAAAAATAGTGATAGAGAAGCTCTCCTGGGCTAACAGTGACACTACAAAAAAATAATGTGATAGATTGTAATGAAAACAGTGGAAAAGCATGCTAATATGTAGGAATCACTCACCCCATTAGCATTACAAAGTCTTATCAAATTGAAGCTACCAATCACGAACATATCGCCCGCGGGTGACCAACTTACACTCGTCAACGGTTGGTCATGCTTCACGCTCACTGATATTTGCTGACCGAATACGTCCCAAATCTGAAGAGTAAAAAATCACTTAATAATTAAAAAAATCTTTTTTGGAGTGTAGCTCCACCAATGATACATAAATCGATCTTGTAACTTGTGTAAAGATTATTGGTGATAACCCTGATATAAATAATGAAAATAGTAAGCCTTTCAAACATACCTTTGAATAACCATCTTCACCTCCAGATATTATAAGATTGTTATTGGCATTCCAAGCTATAGCAAGAATAAGGCCTTCGTGAGCTTTCCACTGAAAAAAATTTTGTTAAATTTTTTAATTATGAACGAAAATTTTATTATTGCTGCAAATTTTTATGAAGAAAATGATTGATTAAGTAAATTTTTGTGCTCAAACTGATTAAAAAAACGAAACACAAAATAATGCAAGTTTGAGGGTAGATAAAAAAAAAGTTTTACTCAATATTTACCGTAGTTACTTTCGCATTCGAGTGCAAATGTTTGATCACCAAATAATTTCCCTTCGTATACAATATGGATCCACAATCCGGACTCCATAGCGCACTATAGCATGGTATATCTGTTTGTACGATGGTAGAACGTAGGAGACCGTTCCTAGACCAGACTTTGACTGAGCCATCTTCACCACCTGTGTTGAAATAATAGAAATAGGTGAAGATACTTTAGTTCATTTCTAGTATCTTAATAAATTAAAGGTAAGTGAAAACATAGATACATTAAGTAAGTTACGTAAAGAATAAACGAGTTAAAAAGACATAGTACTTAAGTAGATGTAAAATTAAATCTTTAGCCGGAAAATTTAGTCTAGTTTTGATTTGATAATGAAATATTTTTTCTTTTAATTAGGAATAAAATATTTTATTATTATTATATTAATATAAAATGTTACACTAACTTGTAAGCAATCCAGCGCCATCTGGACTCCATTGAGCAGTTAAACACGCGCCTTGGTGAGCGACCACACTTTTTTCAATACGACCGTTGTGATTTACGATGTGAAATCTGCAGATGAATGATGATTATTATATTACATACACTATGAATTCAAAAGCGGATATAATATTATTCAAACATTAATAAATAAAGGAACTCTGAAATAAAATTGGTAAGTACCTAGGACCTAATATTTTTTACTATTATTATCTTAGGTAAGCTTTTTCCGGGTTAGGTACTAATTGATTTAATTAAATTAATTTTATAACGCAATCTACTTACTTTCCATCAGCAGTTGAAATTAAAATCACATCATGTTGGTGCTTTCCCCCACTTTGGTTTATTTTCGGAAATAAATGCATACAAGTCGGATAAAAATCCTCAGGAAACGTTGTTATTGTCATGCATTCGTTGTTCACAAGGCTCCATTTTAATAATTTGTGGTCGTCTCTGAAATAAATGTAATGGTGAAGCAAACCTATATTGTTTAGATATTATATCAAACTAAAAATATTACCCGCAGGAGAAAACGTCTTCAGTATTATTCCAACACGCGCAAGTTACTACTCCTACGTGCTTGGGTTCTTTAAAAGTAGAAATTTTCAGTTTCATTTTATTTTACAGATAATAGGTAATTCTAATAATTTATGTTTGTGCACATGGTTCCCATGGCGATAAAAGTTTTGAAAATGGCGCCAAATAGGGTGGCCAATACGAAAATTTTAATGTATCGTCGCCACACGTCGCTGTGATCGTCACAATTAAAATCTTTTTCATATGTTATTCTTATAAAAATAAAATACAAATAAATAAATAATCGAGTAAGAATGATAAGACAACATGAATTTTTATTTATTTATTTTTTTTTGAATAATTTATAAGTTTTTTAATAATAAAAATATTTATTAAACGTTCGTGTGACTGTCATTGTCAAAGTTGAAAAACAAATGCGAAATGTCATTTCATTTGTCAATTATGTCAAATTTATTTACCACATGGTTTTGATCGTAGACAGAGAAACCAATAGACAAACTGATATCTCATGTCGCATTCACACAAGAAAAAGAGCAACTTATGCCGGTGTTGTGTAAAGAAATGAGAGAGAACGATAAAATTTTTTGTTTCACGCAGCGTGCCACTTTTTTCAAGAATAGCAACCTAGTTTGATAAACAAAGTTTGACAGCTAGCTATCGTCTTCCATAAAAATATAGTTTTTACATGCTCTAAGTTACGTAATTCATGGTTTGTTTGGTTTTGAATGATTTAGACTTACTGTTAATACCTTATAAAATAATACCATGGTGCGGTGTAGCGTTAAAGGGTGTAAAAGTGATAGTGGAACGAAAATGCCTGGATTGTCTTTTCACTCGTAAGTATACAACTCTTTATCAGTTTATAGGCCTTCATGATATTTTAGCGTGTTAATATATTGTGTATCACGTGCTGTTGACTTGAATACATTGTTTAAAAACCACAAAAATAACAATTATAAATTTTAACCTAAAAAATTTTGTGTTGCCAACTTTTCTACAAATTGTTACCCACTATTATGGGAAATAATAATATATATTCTGCAGTGTGTATTTAATTAAATATCTGAAATATTCAATGGCTTGTTCCAGTTTTCCTGAACCGGATAATTAACGACAAATTTGGATTGTAGCTACAGGACGAACAGATTGGAGACCAAAACCGAAGGTTAGAAAGTATTACGGCAATCACCACCACCGCGACGCTGCCCCGCCGAAGACAATGGACACTCTTGGTTCCAACATTGAACCGGAGGGACGTTGTTAATTAAGTTAGAGATAATTTAAATGTAATTTTTTTATTACAATAAATTATTATTAAGTAAATTTCGGTTTTTTTTTTGCGCCTTCGCGGGTCGGTCAATATAATTAACGTGTGTATCTGTTAATACTTACGAAAATAAACATTATTTTATTTATTTTTTTATTTTATTTTATAAAAAATAATAAACATCATCTACATCATTTTCATCTACATTATCATTACATACACATTTTCATATGGGATTATGATAATGATATATACATATTATATAACATATAGGTATGTGTATATACATAATATGTATTACCCATCTAAAAGTATGTAATATGTTTATTATATACTAGCTGCACTCCGCAGTTTCACCCGCGTGGCTCCACTCCTGTTGGTCTAAGACCTAAGTGTTATGGTACAATATAGCCTACTATAGCCTTCCTCGATCAATGGGCTATCTAACACTGAAAGAATTTTTCAAATCGGAATCAAAGTAGTTCCTGCGAATATCCCTTCCCTCCTCACCTTCACCCCGTCCCGCACTACGCCTCCTCATTGTATTAAACAGTATACCTACTATTTTCTGTAAATTGACACTTTTAAAAATTCGTTATATCTTTTGAATGTAATATCGCGGACTTTCTTGTAGATATTGATCCATTCTATAATACCGTAGAACATTTTTTTTGTTCTATTTTCAATAGATTCCGCAGCGCACACGATGACAGAATTTTTATTAAGGATACATTATTGCATTTTTGGTAAGGATCTCTAATTTTTTTGAAAATGCAATATAGCCTATGTTGCTCAGTGAAGATGCAGCTTTCTAATGGTGAAAGAATTTTTGAAATCGGTCCAGTAGTTTATGCGTGAAAACCATACATACATACATAATTACAAACCTTTCCTCTTTATAATATTAGTATAGACATGTAAGTATGTACCTACATAATGTGGATATCTCATTATTATCCACTTATGTTGTATGTATGTTGTATGATTTGTATCTTACAAATTGTGGGGTAAATTTTCTCTCACATGGTAACCCTAAATATTGTGACGTATTCTTTTTTATCTCTTTCTGCGACACGCATTGCCGGTGTCTATTGGTTTCTCTGTCTACGGTTTTGATAGTTGTGCGAAGTTTTAGTTAATAATTTTCTGTTTGTAATTATTGAAAATAGTAACCATAAAAAGCGATGGCTGATGTACCTGACCTTAGTTCCGATGAGGAACATTTTGAAGACGATGAGTGGCAAGAAATGGAAACCAATAATACTTCGGTAACATGTTTATTTTGTGCACATGCTCTTCCATCGATCGATGAAGCCGTTTCCCACTGCGAAACGGAGCACGGATTTAAATTGAGTGAATTAAAAGTAAAATTTAATATGGATTGTTATTCATACATCAAGCTAATAAATTACATCAACATTCATAAATCAAGTGCACAAGACATTATGTCTGCAGAAAAGCCTTTGTGGGACAACGAAAGATACTTGAAGCCAGTTGAAAATCACGAATGGTTAATGTTCGATTTCGATTCTTTGGCAGACAAGCCAACTTCTCCTAAATCATACCATGCAAATGTCGAAAATGGACTCGTAACTTTATCTCAAGCACATTTTATTGAATTGCAACGGACAATACAAACACTGACAGAACAGCTCAAAGAGAGTCAAACGCACCTCCAAATGGCTAAAGAAGATATGAATAAAATGCAACAATCCATGAAGACCCTTGTTGAAAGTGGACCACTTAGCAAGGGTGGTGATGTAGTTGTAGACTGTGTATCAAAAGTTCCTCTAGAAAGTGATGAAGGATATTTCAGTAGTTATGCCCACTTTGGTATTCATTATGAAATGTTGTCTGATAAGGTTCGCACAGAGAGTTATAGAGATGCAATACTTAATAATAAGGATACATTTAAAGATAAAGTAGTATTAGACTTGGGCTGTGGAACCGGCATCCTATCAATGTTTGCAGCAACGGCTGGTGCTAAAAAGGTCTATGCGCTCGACCAATCTGATGTTATTTACCATGCAATGGATATCATTAGGGAAAACAAGCTTGACAATGTAATACAAACTGTAAAGGGTAGGCTAGAAGATACAAAGTTGGGTGAGAAAGTAGATATCATAGTTTCAGAATGGATGGGATATTTCCTTTTATTTGAGGGTATGTTGGATAGTGTTATATATGCCAGAAATCGCTGTTTAAACCCTGGAGGTTTATTGTTACCAAATAAATGTAATATTAGTCTCGCAGCGAATGGTGATATGGACACACACAAGAGATTGATCGACTACTGGTCTGATGTATACGGGTATAAAATGAATTGTATGAAATCTGAAGTCGTGCGAGAAGCTACCATAGATGTAGTGTCACAAGAACACATTTTGTCCGAACCGTGTGTTGTTAAGGAAATTGATATCTATACATGTACAATTAATGTAATGAACTTTGTGTCTGAGTTCCGGCTGCCAATAACAAAAGATGGTTATTTGACATCTCTGTTGGGATATTTTGATACTTTCTTCGACTTGCCGCAGAGTGTCTCATTTACAACTGGTCCTCATAAAACAGCTACTCATTGGAAACAAACTGTTTTCTTTTTCAAAGATCCCAAAGAAGTGAAACAGGGTGATATTCTAACAGGTAAAATATCTTGCAGTAGACAGAAAAATGATGTGAGATCGCTAGCGGTAGAAATTACTATCTTTGGTAAAATCCATAAGTATATACTTAATTAAGATCAAATTTTAGAAGTATTTTAAACATGAGTTCACCAAAATTATCTCAGCAATATTGTATGTGATTAAGAATCCAAGTTGTTGAATGTCAACTTAGATATTGTTAATAATCAAAGAAACTGCATAACTCTCTTTTAATATAGTGTTGACTATTTGATTCATGCTGTTAGACTTTGTTACTAGAGAATTAAGGTTCAATTTGGCTTGCAAATGAAAGAATATGTTTTTTTTATTGAGTTGTGTTATTGATCTATTTGCTATAGCCTATATGTTTACTTATTTTTAGGTGTCTATTTTTAAATTTAAATATTAACTGCAATTGAAAGTTAAACTTTCATGATAATGAAATTTAAAAAACTATATTTCACAGCAAACGAGCTTAGAAATATTCTGCCCTTATTATAATAGCAAAAATATGTAAGAACTAGATTTCCGCCCGCGGCTTCGCCCGCGTTTTCAAAGGAAAACCCGCATGGTTCCCGTTCCCGTGGGATTTCCGGCATAAAACCTATCCTATGTGTTAATCCAAGTTACCCTCTATATGTGTGCTAAATTTCATTGTAATCGGTTCAGTAGTTTTTACGTGAAAGAGTAACAAACATCCATACATCCATACATTCATACTTACAAACTTTCGCCTTTATAATAGTATTAAGATTGAAAATTTTTTACCTACATTTCATTAAAATTGTCTTTTGTCAGCTACTAGTTGTAGAAATATTCATATATTATTATGGTACCATTTTTAAAGCATCGAAAATTGGAACTGTATTTTATCTGTTTTTTTAAAAACAAAACAGATAAAATACAGTTTTTTGTGATGAATCAGCTGTGGTCAACTGGTTCCTTTTTTAATTTTTTATAGTGTTCTAAACATCTATACTAATATTATAAAGCTGAAGAGTTTGTTTATTTGTTTGTTTGTTTGTTTGTTTGAACGCGCTAATCTCGGGAACTACTGGTCCGATTTGAAAAATTCTTTCGGTGTTAGAAAGTTCATTTATCGAGGAAGGCTATAGGCTATATATCATCACGCTAAGACCAACAGGAGCTGAGCCACGCGGGTGAAACCGCGGGGCTCAGCTAGTATTATATATAACTAAGCAATGTGAGTGGCTGTGCTTTTATTTTGTACCCACTTTAAAATGTAAATAAATGCTGTATGAAATAAATAAAACAATGTTCTACGAAAATCTTTATTTCATTTTTCCTTTTACATAGATGTGTCCTACTTATATAAGTACATAGAAAAGAATAAAAAAGTACATTTAACTTGTAGACTTTCAACAAAACAAAAAGAGGGAGGGTAATAATTTATACATAATAGGAAGCTTGGAAAGGTATTTTTATTGACAAAAACGATTATAACTCATTTAGCATTATTAGGTTAATTCTTACGTAGTACCTATGTAGGATAGGGTATTATAGTATTTCAAACTATTTTAAGGACATTATATTATTGTTCTTAAAAATAATAGATCTAAGTATATGACATCAATTTATTTCTATTACTTATCACTATATTAACCATGATGTATTTAAACAATTACTTTGGAATTAAATTTTATTTTATTTATGCTCTTTTTACACAGACATAATTGATTATTAACTAATATCTGACTAAATAAAATGTCATTTTTAAACTAATAGAGGTAGACAGGATACTGAGAATTAATTAGATCTATTATATTATAAAAAAAAATCAAACTGACATATCATACAGGACAGAATATGGGAAATTATACACTAATATTATACATAAATTGGGTTTCAGTATTCATGAAGAAACAGTCTGCTTAAAGGGAAGTCACTCATTGTATGTGAGAATGTAATCTAAATCATTTTTCATACTACATAATATAACGAAAGCCTAATAGTTCGAAACTATATTGTCTTAGATACAATAAAAATAGATGATAGGTACCTACTAGACAAACTTATTATTTGTTGCATTTTTTGTCTAAAGTTTAGTGTTATTATTTTACTTGTAAATTTTCCTTGCCTTTGCCATCACACACTTACTCAATTACTCAAAATAAATAGGTTGTTTCCATTCTTTTAATACCTACAAGGTGTTTATAAATGGTTTTATATTGAGAGTAAGATGGCGCTGTTGTGCATTATTCGTGCAGAATTTAATAATTTTTCACACGTTGAAAAAAGGTATTATAAATCGTATGTGGGGTAGGAATATCATCTAAGTATTAGTTTTTGTAGTTTCATTGATTTACTTAAAAAAGTATAATCTGCCTGTATCAAACATTTCGCTTTTACCTATAAGTGGAAAATATACCGATGACTCGTGACTCTACCGGCTATAAAATAATCACAATTATTATTGTAACAATGTATTTACAGAAGTTGCTTCGTTTTCGTCAGCCATTGCTATAGGGATGAGTGCAGTATTGTAAGCAAAAGTGTACTCAGTGTTTTATATTTTTATTGAATCTAAAACTACATTTTTATAAAGCTATATCCCGATTAGAATGGCGCTTAATGTACATATCATACCTATTATATCATCTATTAAGTACACTAGGTACGATATACATTCCAATAAGTAAGTACTCTGATTAATAAATAGATATAAAAGATTTAAGTATTATAAATGTCTACGTTAAGCGTAACCGGTTGGTTTAATCCTATCCTTACCATCCCTGGAATTAAATATAGGGACCTAGTTTTATGTGATTATGGATTTGATTTGATATTCAAAGGTGTGGTCCCACGTATCTTTTCGGAGTTCTCGCAAAATAAAATATTTTTGTTACGTTTCATAAAGTAAAAGTTTTAAATCGGTCATCTTGTACGTTCATCACGGATATCTTTGTGATGTTTATTGAATAATATTGATAGGTATATTGTAATGTACAGCTTTGTATTAGTGCGGTAAATGGCTATACCCTTTATTTTAAGTAGGTATTCATAACACATTATTATCTGTAATTTTATCTGACGTTCTTCAAATTGCCAGTGAAGGAACCTATCATTTAAATGCTCCATGGAACAAACTAGAAAAAATTGCCAATAAATTCAATAGGAAGGACGGTTTCCTTTATCCGTTCGTAAGGTTTCTTCCAATATCAGATCAAGTTATATATAAATGAGTAGTTAGTTAAATGAATGGGATTTGAGCTTAACTTAAGCTTAGCGGTTATACATTATTTGGTAGTATAAAGCAATAAGAAGAAAATACATAAGGTAGTAACGATAAATATAATTTATCCATTTAAAATAAATATAATTAAAAATGTCAAAATTTACAAAATGATTTGGTCAAGGAGTATCATCCGTTCCAATCAATAATACAATACAATACAATACAATCAGAAACATTAAAATTAATAAGCGTATTTTTCATAATAATAAGGTTACTAATTTAACTAATTTTTACTTATTTAAGTACATAATTATTTATATTACAGAATAGAGACTCTCAAGTCAGAAAGTACTATTTATACTATATAAAGTTTGCTCCGATACCAGCGATTTTATGATACAATAGCCTTATGATTTAAGATAGATTAGTATTGATACAAAAATAGGTAATCATTGCCTTTCAAAAAATTATCTGCAGTTTTTTTTGCGCTTCTTTATATATTAAAATGTGCGTTTTATGTGAACAACCTGATTCCGAATTTTTAACTTTTAGAAAAGCAATGACATAGTAATTGTAAATTAATGTAGAAAATAGTGCAGAGTTTTGAGTAGAGAAGAGAGATGCATTTTTCTAATATCTATCATAGACAACTATTGTTTTGAACTGTCATAGACCGAACATCACCAGTTCTCAAAGGGCGGGAAAATATAACTTAAAAAAAAAAAAACTTTTTAAATCCAAAGATTAAACGAAAGGGGTAGAGCAAGGGGTAGAGGAAATTTTAAAATTGCCAGTATTTATAATCACCACAGATAATTAAATATCTTATTTATATACCAATTATTATTATTGATTGTGATGTCATAGCCCTCAATTTGAAATGGTTGGTCTATTAACAGTTTATTTTATACATTGATTATGATACTTTCCGAAATTAATAAATAGACTGAAGAATTTTACTTCTCTTATATTATCAAGATTTATAACAAAACATAATTTACACTATACATTATTTTTTGACTAAATTTAGGGTGGCATACGAAGGTCTTCATGTAAGAAGGTTGCGATGGCAATATGATTATATTATAACTATGACTACTTCAATAATTATTATTCGTTATGATAAACTTTAAATAGTCAATTTCATTTATTATTTATAATACAAATAGCTACAACATAAAACAGACAACCAGCTATTTACGAAATAAACATTACGATTACATCTATATTTTTACGTAAATCATTTACAAATAAATTAAATTGCTTCATAATTGTATAATTAATAAACAACATAAATAACTATTAACAAACAAATTTAATACGAGGCCTGCTCGCACGACAAAATAACTACTAGTAAGCTAAACTAACATTTTGCTAAATATTTTAAATGCAAGACCGTATTCAAAATTATACCATTTATATTATTATTTTTACATTTTAACACAACTTTTTGCCGTGAAAATAGCAAGCCACAGCAAATTAATAATACGAGATTTGATTGTAAATTATGAATAATTAAGTATTTAATAAACCATTGTCTATGGCAAGGATATTTTTTTTCTGCATCTGTAGATAAAATTCTAAGTCATCTGTCAAGCATTTAAAATGTTCAGTAAAACAAAATTAAATAGGTAAGTAGTAATTATTATTAATACACCTACCGATGACCGCTCTGCAGTACATCATCTAATCGAATATAACTCACTACGTTGTCTTCCAAAGAGAATTTATACAATGAATATATCATTTTTAAACTTATCTTATGTTGTGAATATAATGAACTATAATATTCCTCATCAAAATCGAATTTCGGTCCTGTTTTTCAGTTCATAACCTGACTTGGGAACATTTTTTCTTCCATTGGGCAGCGTTGGCCCAACAAATGATCCTCGATGTTTGCCGCCATTACGGCGATTATGAATAAACATTATACACTATCGTGGTTGCCTCAACTCGCCCAACGCCGCCCATTGTGAAAAGGGCCCATGACATAACACTAACCAAAATATAGTTCATTGTACCCATAACTTTGTGCGTACAACGATAGCGTGAAGCGAACAACTAGCCTACTTCTTATTCAACAGCGAATGCAGCATGCTGTAACAACTATTCCTAACGCTATTTACAAAGGTGGCTAAATATTATTCGTCCGGCTGCTGTGGCTGTGTCCCGTTCGTCTCCTCTTCAAGGCGGGCTCGCGCTTCGGCATCTGAAAAATGATATAAATATATTTCATCAAAAAACTAGATCGCCTACAAATGGTCTGAACTTCAAATAAAAAAAAAGAATCATCAAAATCGGTCGAAAGTACACTCACGAAAAAGTTGATACCTTTTTGTTGAGACCTTTTTTACCTACGAATATTTTCTTCAAGTGTTAAAAAAAAAAAACAATATTTGTTTAAATAAAACATTCTCAACTTTTCGCTATTATCTTCGTAATATTTCTCCAGGCTCTAGACTCTAGAGTCTACACAAACGAATAAAATATTCCAATAAACATTTTATTGCCAGTACCTTTCGCCGCTTGTTCCTTCCAAATCTTTTTGTTGTCCATGAGGCAGGCAACCCACGGCTTCTTGATCTTGAATTTAGTATTGGCTTCAGCACCTGTAATTATTGAAGTACCGAAACATTATTATGAAAAGGTATCAATCGTTGCCTTTGCAATTATTAATAACAATCATAGATATTTTTGCAACAAGAAAGTTTCGACTCAATAAAGGGTTTTTAAGTTTTACAGAATTCGACAGACAAAAATAAAGGAACCTGATCTACCTGTAGATTCCTCATTTATAGGATCTTGATTAGCAGTACTCGAGGAATTCTTGGTATTCGAATGCAGAGGTCCCAAAATGCATTCCAACATATCAGCACATACACCCATACTAGGTTCTACGATGAAGTCTATGAAGCCGATCTGCGACTCCGCTACGAGAGTGTTGTTTCTGTCACAAAGTGGACTGAAGGGAAGCCCCAGTTCCCTCTCTTTGTCTCCTTGTAGGAAGAATTCGTCGAGAAGACTCATCGTCCATCGGTGGTGGAGATCCCAACGCTGTAATGTGGAAAGAAAGAGGATGTAATAAATAAGTCAGGAATAAAGAAATTTCTCTTTTTGTGTAGAAACTGGCGTATTTAGAAAGTGGCCATCAATTCTGTAAATCAAGCCAGAAAAAATAATGTTGTATTAAACTCCTGCAGGTCGAAATAACTGTCGTTATGCAAAATTGGTCTAGTCATTTTTTAATAAAAGTATGTAGTTACCTACCTTGAATTTTCTTTTAAAGTAAACTTCTGCATTTAACATTACATTGGTCATATTACGTACGCCTACGCATTTTCTATTAAATTTCATTAGGCAGTTTCATTAAAAGTTAAATGAAGAGAAAATTACCTTTGCAGGATGTGAAATATCACAGCAATGTAATACCAGCGAAACTGCCTTTGACTTATCCACTGTTGGTTCGGCGAGCGTCAGCAGGGACCGCATGTTCTTCAGCTGCTGGAAGTGGAACGACATGTCCGTCGCCAGCACCATGTCGATGACCAGTGTGCGGAACTCTCGGAACTCGTCCCGGGACAGATTGAGGAGTATGTTGTTTTCTTCTTCACGCATCAATCTGGAATGACATTGATGTTTTTCAGTTTTAGTTTGGGATGTATATTGGGTTATGATATTTGAACCGTTCAGCAAAATTCAATCACTGTTGTTCTCTTTTATGTCTTGTTGCTTACGTATACCTATTATCTTAAACATTGATAGGTATGTTAAGTCGCTACATATCTATATGTATGTATGGTAATACCTAATACATCTGTGAATTTGTAAAAAAATAAATATAAATAAAAATAAGATCTAGTCTTAAAATCTTCTATTGAAAAGGTTATATTGACGCGCTTAAAATAAATTTCATTGTAATATTCCTTAAATTCTGTGCGATACTATTTTATAATAATTATCCTAGTTGTTGCTAAATCCAGCAAATGAAAATAATAAGAACCTGATATCCTCGAGTCAATTATTTTTAAAAGCCTCTTGGGATTTAGTTTCGTAATTTGAATGTTCGAGGTCAGGTTAATCCAATTTCGACCAACATGTCGACCGTTTGGCTGACAAAGGGTAATTGGGAACTTTTCTATCGGCCATGTGTAATTAAACGTCAATTGTTTTCTATTGAACTTGCTTCGAGCGTGTGTTGGTGAAAGGAAATTAAGGCCTACTTTAGCCCCGTCACCGCAAGAATTTGGTGAAGAAATTGGCAAACTTTCCATCCACATGAATGCATTGAAACCAAAGTTGGTGAATGACAACAAAAACCCCGAGTGAGCGAAAAATGTATGAAATAAATTGTCACTTATAATACCACAAGAGCTTCAAAATTATCGGGTATTTTCCGA
>CAJQZM010044088.1:0-20113 GCA_907164665.1 Colias nastes
ATAAACACAACCACCTCACGCGACACTGACAGCGTCACTGACAGAGTGACAGCCAATCAGTGTGACCAGATTAAATTTTACAAAAATACCGAGGCACCTCCAAAAAATACTGAAATATACCGACTTACATAATATTATGACAGATATACCAATAAAAATACTGATTTTCTTAACACGTTTTATTTATCAATCCTCACAATAAATGTTAGTTTTATAGATGCTAATCTACTTTGCAGTTTCGCATTGCATGCTTTACAAAATGCGGTGAACTCATCATCCTTATAACGTGAAAGCCACGAAGAAAATTCCGGAATTTTTTCCCACTTCGCTAAATAACTTTGCTGAAAACTAGACATGCTGTCCGGATGGATGCAACTAAGTAAATAAAAACAACGAAAATCGCGTTCTATTTATATGATGACAAAAACCATCTCCTATTTTGGGGAAATTCCTGAATTATCGAAAGAAAGTCCTCAAAGATTAAGTCGAGTGCAGAAGAGACAATCATTTCACTTGAACCGTATTAGACGATTTTATACTAGTAATAAAATATCTTATATTATGTTTCACTACTACCTATTCATCCAACTGAAAACTTAAAAACTAGACGTTGTTTTGAAAATTATAGATAAACTAGCGGTCCGTCCCGAATTCGTCCACGTAAACTGATATTCATGAAACACAACGGATTTCAATGTATGCAATCTGGAAATTACGCTCTATCTAATGGTGCAAACCGCATTAAAATCGGTCCAGCAGTTGTAAAGTTTTAGGCGAACATACATTCTGCAACTCTGATTTATACTATGTATTGATTGATAATTGTATAGGTAGTATGACAATTGACAATACTACAACGCCGGCGACGGCCGTCTTTCTTGTCATATCTGTAACTTACTCATCTTTGCTCATAGTCTATAACATGTATAAATCCGGAAAAGTCCCCAATGTTCGCGTTCCGGGGAATTCCGCAAACATTGTCGCAAAGACGATCACTCACGACGGTGCTGCCATAACGTCAACCAAAATATACCCAAAAATACTGACTTCCAGCAATATACCTGAAAATATACTGATGTTCGGAAAAGTCGATGAAATATACTGAAAAAGTATTAAAATACTGAATCTGGTCACACTGCAGCCAATGCCCAATGGGCCCAATGGCAATGGCAATTGGCAATGCCCAATGAATGGGGCGAATTTACAAACTATAAATTCAAATTTGACAGCTGATATTGATACTTGACATATATCACAGTATTATAGGAAATAATATTGTAATACTGTGATAATATTATGAGATGAATTCACGCGTGCATATTTTGGTGGTTTGAACACTTTGAGCGGGAATTATAACATAGGTATAAAAAAAAATATTTGTTTAACATTGTTTATTTATATTACAGTAATCACTAATCAATATATCGACAGCTCACGACGCTGACAGAACTTGATTGGAAGATAACTTCTCCGGAATGGTATTCTGAAAGGGATAAAAATTTAATTTTAGAGCTGCCACGTTGCTATAAAAAAATTTTGCGTTCAATATCTAATAAATTAAATATAAATATATTATGTTGTAGATACTTTTGAAGAAGTTACCCTTAGATGTTGTATGTAACAGACTTGATGGTATTGCCGTATCAACGCAAAAGCCTCCTCAGCGACCGCCAGTTGGTTGTGTTGCCATGCCAACACCGCTAAACATGCCCACAATGTTTCGTCTTCTACTGTTCTGCAAAGCTGCAATTGGAAAACTTTTTTATTATGTATATATTTAAATGCGTATTAGCTATAACCCAACAGTTCAGTTTAGATTGACGATAATTAAAAAAAAAACGTTAATGAACGGAAATTTTTTGTTTAGCATATAGCGATTTTACTAATAACATCCGCATTGCAGCATAATAATTAAATATTAAAATATAAATTTCATGGAAACTCGTTTCAGAACTTAATAAGATAACTAGATTTTTGTCAAAAAATTTAATCCAAGAAAATTCAAATTACAATGCAATATCTTATATTATTAATAAATTATTTACATAACTTACTTGCACAGCAGCGTCCCACATATTCGCGGCCACGTGTTTGAGCAACTTCTCCGGGAACGAAGCGAGCGAAGCGCGCAACAGCGAACCGTTACCGCGGCGCACGCACACGATGCCGTCCTCTATGTTCACTATACTTGGATTTCTGCCTAGATCACTAGAAAATATACTTAGTAATTTAAATTAAACTTTTTTTGCGAAGTGAGCTTTTTTTAGCGGAGGATTTGAGCACAATTTTGTACCAATTCGGTTGGATCGCAAGGGCAAGGTAACGTATGTACTCAAGAAGAGCGTCAATTTTTTGAAGTGAAACTTCTTTATCGGGGTTGGAAAAAAATTTAGTGTAACATTTTTTCGTTACGCGTGACATTTTTCCGTTACGCGCCATCTTTTTCTTATCCCTACCACGCGTGATTCGACGTATTTCTGTAAAGTTGCATATAGTAAATAAGGTCCCAAAGAAGTTTCACTTCTTACGTGTGTACTTGTACACGCACACATTTTTTTTTAAATTTAAACTTCCTTTAGAGTAAAATTTCTAAATCGCGTCATGGCAATACCGTCACGTTATCGAATAAGGCGACGATTTTGTTATCTTTGAACCATGCCAAAAAAGTTTCGCTTCTGACACGACAATGAACACAATATGTATATTTTATGTATTTTAATGTTAAGGGTCGGCGCATTCAACCAAATACCTGACTTCCTTGCTAACAGTGGTGAGCACAAGCCAGTCGGGCTGTGTGGCGGCGCGAGGGCAACACCACGCTACTACTGAGTTTGCTCGTAAGCCCACTAATAATTCCGTCTGTGTACTCCAACTTATGCTGAGCACTTGAGGACCTGTAAGAAATATTTATAAAGCCAAGTGCAAAGACAAATATAATTTATACTTTGTATTGTTAGGTAACTCTTGATGGAACTCTATTTTATAGTAAAGAAACACTTGTAATGTAAAGAAAAAGTCTATAAAATCCAAGTAGAAAAAGATTTTTGTTTCGTTCTTTATATGCTTATAAGAAAGTATGGTCGTAGGGTTGGAACCTGTAGAAAGGTCACGCATTATTAGTTAAAGCTTGCAGGTAAAGTAAATTATGGCTTATTTCAAAACGGAATTTAAACAAGTTAAACCATTAATAAGACAAAGGTAAAGAACTTAAGATCCATGCACTTACGACCGTTTACAATAAGGTAACCGTTTACAAAAAAAATGTAACCATTTTTTTCAATACTTTTATATTTTAAATAACTACAAAAAGTCCACAACAATTAACATTTATTCCCACTCACCCAGCTTTTGAAACTTCGGCTTAGCCTCCTTTACACTGACCACATACAAATCCCGATTATAGTCCAACAGGGCTAGTTGCCTCTCACCCAGAGGGCCCGTTTGGCTCAACGCAATACAAGACACCGTCATCTTGTGGGCCAGCTTCGTGATAGTACTGTCTGTTGAACTGCGCACTATGAGCCCCGTGGGGAGATCGAACACGTGGATCGCTTGAATGGGAATTGTGTATTATAGATGTAAGATGACAATATATTATGTCTATCAAAAAGATTGAAAAGATTTTAAAGGAAACTATTGCTTGCACAAGGCAAGAATTTTCAATTTGTTTTCAAAAACGAATACCATCTGGAACTGTAAGAACAAAATCTGAATGTGCAAAGCTCTCTATTTCCGCAAAGCAGACGTTTATATACACCTATATTCATTTCTTAACCTATTGCACCTATATTTCCTTCAATTTCATTTTCATCAGAATTTAATTAATTATTATCTACTTTCAGATAAATTTCTTGCATATCAAACATAAGCTCAAACCAAATTTTCTTACCATTTTACAGACAAATTCTTAAACTTAATAATTAAAATAATCAAAAACAATTACATTTCCGATCAGCCTGATCGATAACAGCCAAACTATCTGGGCCCAGAGACACCATGGCCCGTCCCAGTGTCTCCGGGCGAGGTATCCGAGGACTGGCCAAGAGTCGACCCATATAGCTGTATATTGATACACCTGCTCGTTCTATCACGCAGATGCATCTTGAAAGGATAGAAGAAGGTTGAGTTTCTGGTAGTCAATAAAAATTATGATGGAAGAAAAGGGTAGAACTGTAGAAGGGAACTTTATTTTTGTTGGTCAAAAAATTATTGGAAGAAAGATACGACGAGTCTTTGGAAATTTCTTAATAAATAAATTATTATTGTATCTCAATCATAGGGCATGCAGTAACATTAATCCATAAAACTTTCAAAATTCAAAATTTTACACCCTGTATACTCCCATATAAAATTAATAACAACCTTTCAGCCAGCAAAATCATGTTAATCGTGCCTTCCTTCAAATCAAACGTTACTGGCGTATTCCAGGAGGTCAGTTTATGTATAAAGCACTGTTTCACTGTAGCTATAACCAAGTGGTTGAAACCTAGAGTTATTTGTATTACTCGATCTGGGTAATCCAGTTGGTCACTTTGGTCTGTGATTATGTCCTTGATTGCAACCACCTTTCTCCCGATTTGGGTGCAAGCGTAATTCTTCATTGTGTATTCTCTGGAAATTTTACATTTAATTTAGGTTTGGGTTTATTGTGTAAGTGCTCGGGTATTTACGTATGTTGGGTAATTTTGTCAAGGTTAAGCCTTATTGGTTATCCGTTATGTAATGGGCCGAAGATGAGTTTCTTGGAATCTCCAGTAAACATAATTCTGGCATGATTGATATGATATGATTGAGATGATATGATCATCAACTTGCTTGACAAGAAAATCGATAAGTGAAATATTGTGTAGGAACATAATATGCTATGGCAAGTGGCAAGTTTATTACCAAAGTAGTAGGTACGTAGGTAGCAAAAAGAGCCCAAAAAAATATTCATATTATCAGTTTTCGCTTAAACTATTATTTGTAGAGTGTAAATCAATAAATTATTATAGGATTAGAGTGTTACCTGTCAATAATATGCGCAAACAGCACATGTCCATTGGCACAAGCGGCGGCCAACTGTGTGCCGTCAGATGACCAAGCGATGCTGTAGATACTGCCCGTGTTGGGCCGATCCAGGCAATGGGACCACTTGGGATTTTAAGTAGTTATTATACACAGAAGTTTGTAAAAATTTACTAAGAAATTGCATGCAATGGAAAGGTATGCGATGGTTCTGGCCCGGAGGACTTATCAGATTCTAAGTAGAGGAAAGACTGTTATGAAAAGAAAGTTAAATTATGATTACTAGTTTGAATTTGAATTTACTGAGTCTAATATAATAAAAGTTGTTCTATAAAAATAGTGATAGAGAAGCTCTCCTGGGCTAACAGTGACACTACAAAAAAATAATGTGATAGATTGTAATGAAAACAGTGGAAAAGCATGCTAATATGTAGGAATCACTCACCCCATTAGCATTACAAAGTCTTATCAAATTGAAGCTACCAATCACGAACATATCGCCCGCGGGTGACCAACTTACACTCGTCAACGGTTGGTCATGCTTCACGCTCACTGATATTTGCTGACCGAATACGTCCCAAATCTGAAGAGTAAAAAATCACTTAATAATTAAAAAAATCTTTTTTGGAGTGTAGCTCCACCAATGATACATAAATCGATCTTGTAACTTGTGTAAAGATTATTGGTGATAACCCTGATATAAATAATGAAAATAGTAAGCCTTTCAAACATACCTTTGAATAACCATCTTCACCTCCAGATATTATAAGATTGTTATTGGCATTCCAAGCTATAGCAAGAATAAGGCCTTCGTGAGCTTTCCACTGAAAAAAATTTTGTTAAATTTTTTAATTATGAACGAAAATTTTATTATTGCTGCAAATTTTTATGAAGAAAATGATTGATTAAGTAAATTTTTGTGCTCAAACTGATTAAAAAAACGAAACACAAAATAATGCAAGTTTGAGGGTAGATAAAAAAAAAGTTTTACTCAATATTTACCGTAGTTACTTTCGCATTCGAGTGCAAATGTTTGATCACCAAATAATTTCCCTTCGTATACAATATGGATCCACAATCCGGACTCCATAGCGCACTATAGCATGGTATATCTGTTTGTACGATGGTAGAACGTAGGAGACCGTTCCTAGACCAGACTTTGACTGAGCCATCTTCACCACCTGTGTTGAAATAATAGAAATAGGTGAAGATACTTTAGTTCATTTCTAGTATCTTAATAAATTAAAGGTAAGTGAAAACATAGATACATTAAGTAAGTTACGTAAAGAATAAACGAGTTAAAAAGACATAGTACTTAAGTAGATGTAAAATTAAATCTTTAGCCGGAAAATTTAGTCTAGTTTTGATTTGATAATGAAATATTTTTTCTTTTAATTAGGAATAAAATATTTTATTATTATTATATTAATATAAAATGTTACACTAACTTGTAAGCAATCCAGCGCCATCTGGACTCCATTGAGCAGTTAAACACGCGCCTTGGTGAGCGACCACACTTTTTTCAATACGACCGTTGTGATTTACGATGTGAAATCTGCAGATGAATGATGATTATTATATTACATACACTATGAATTCAAAAGCGGATATAATATTATTCAAACATTAATAAATAAAGGAACTCTGAAATAAAATTGGTAAGTACCTAGGACCTAATATTTTTTACTATTATTATCTTAGGTAAGCTTTTTCCGGGTTAGGTACTAATTGATTTAATTAAATTAATTTTATAACGCAATCTACTTACTTTCCATCAGCAGTTGAAATTAAAATCACATCATGTTGGTGCTTTCCCCCACTTTGGTTTATTTTCGGAAATAAATGCATACAAGTCGGATAAAAATCCTCAGGAAACGTTGTTATTGTCATGCATTCGTTGTTCACAAGGCTCCATTTTAATAATTTGTGGTCGTCTCTGAAATAAATGTAATGGTGAAGCAAACCTATATTGTTTAGATATTATATCAAACTAAAAATATTACCCGCAGGAGAAAACGTCTTCAGTATTATTCCAACACGCGCAAGTTACTACTCCTACGTGCTTGGGTTCTTTAAAAGTAGAAATTTTCAGTTTCATTTTATTTTACAGATAATAGGTAATTCTAATAATTTATGTTTGTGCACATGGTTCCCATGGCGATAAAAGTTTTGAAAATGGCGCCAAATAGGGTGGCCAATACGAAAATTTTAATGTATCGTCGCCACACGTCGCTGTGATCGTCACAATTAAAATCTTTTTCATATGTTATTCTTATAAAAATAAAATACAAATAAATAAATAATCGAGTAAGAATGATAAGACAACATGAATTTTTATTTATTTATTTTTTTTTGAATAATTTATAAGTTTTTTAATAATAAAAATATTTATTAAACGTTCGTGTGACTGTCATTGTCAAAGTTGAAAAACAAATGCGAAATGTCATTTCATTTGTCAATTATGTCAAATTTATTTACCACATGGTTTTGATAGTTGTGCGAAGTTTTAGTTAATAATTTTCTGTTTGTAATTATTGAAAATAGTAACCATAAAAAGCGATGGCTGATGTACCTGACCTTAGTTCCGATGAGGAACATTTTGAAGACGATGAGTGGCAAGAAATGGAAACCAATAATACTTCGGTAACATGTTTATTTTGTGCACATGCTCTTCCATCGATCGATGAAGCCGTTTCCCACTGCGAAACGGAGCACGGATTTAAATTGAGTGAATTAAAAGTAAAATTTAATATGGATTGTTATTCATACATCAAGCTAATAAATTACATCAACATTCATAAATCAAGTGCACAAGACATTATGTCTGCAGAAAAGCCTTTGTGGGACAACGAAAGATACTTGAAGCCAGTTGAAAATCACGAATGGTTAATGTTCGATTTCGATTCTTTGGCAGACAAGCCAACTTCTCCTAAATCATACCATGCAAATGTCGAAAATGGACTCGTAACTTTATCTCAAGCACATTTTATTGAATTGCAACGGACAATACAAACACTGACAGAACAGCTCAAAGAGAGTCAAACGCACCTCCAAATGGCTAAAGAAGATATGAATAAAATGCAACAATCCATGAAGACCCTTGTTGAAAGTGGACCACTTAGCAAGGGTGGTGATGTAGTTGTAGACTGTGTATCAAAAGTTCCTCTAGAAAGTGATGAAGGATATTTCAGTAGTTATGCCCACTTTGGTATTCATTATGAAATGTTGTCTGATAAGGTTCGCACAGAGAGTTATAGAGATGCAATACTTAATAATAAGGATACATTTAAAGATAAAGTAGTATTAGACTTGGGCTGTGGAACCGGCATCCTATCAATGTTTGCAGCAACGGCTGGTGCTAAAAAGGTCTATGCGCTCGACCAATCTGATGTTATTTACCATGCAATGGATATCATTAGGGAAAACAAGCTTGACAATGTAATACAAACTGTAAAGGGTAGGCTAGAAGATACAAAGTTGGGTGAGAAAGTAGATATCATAGTTTCAGAATGGATGGGATATTTCCTTTTATTTGAGGGTATGTTGGATAGTGTTATATATGCCAGAAATCGCTGTTTAAACCCTGGAGGTTTATTGTTACCAAATAAATGTAATATTAGTCTCGCAGCGAATGGTGATATGGACACACACAAGAGATTGATCGACTACTGGTCTGATGTATACGGGTATAAAATGAATTGTATGAAATCTGAAGTCGTGCGAGAAGCTACCATAGATGTAGTGTCACAAGAACACATTTTGTCCGAACCGTGTGTTGTTAAGGAAATTGATATCTATACATGTACAATTAATGTAATGAACTTTGTGTCTGAGTTCCGGCTGCCAATAACAAAAGATGGTTATTTGACATCTCTGTTGGGATATTTTGATACTTTCTTCGACTTGCCGCAGAGTGTCTCATTTACAACTGGTCCTCATAAAACAGCTACTCATTGGAAACAAACTGTTTTCTTTTTCAAAGATCCCAAAGAAGTGAAACAGGGTGATATTCTAACAGGTAAAATATCTTGCAGTAGACAGAAAAATGATGTGAGATCGCTAGCGGTAGAAATTACTATCTTTGGTAAAATCCATAAGTATATACTTAATTAAGATCAAATTTTAGAAGTATTTTAAACATGAGTTCACCAAAATTATCTCAGCAATATTGTATGTGATTAAGAATCCAAGTTGTTGAATGTCAACTTAGATATTGTTAATAATCAAAGAAACTGCATAACTCTCTTTTAATATAGTGTTGACTATTTGATTCATGCTGTTAGACTTTGTTACTAGAGAATTAAGGTTCAATTTGGCTTGCAAATGAAAGAATATGTTTTTTTTATTGAGTTGTGTTATTGATCTATTTGCTATAGCCTATATGTTTACTTATTTTTAGGTGTCTATTTTTAAATTTAAATATTAACTGCAATTGAAAGTTAAACTTTCATGATAATGAAATTTAAAAAACTATATTTCACAGCAAACGAGCTTAGAAATATTCTGCCCTTATTATAATAGCAAAAATATGTAAGAACTAGATTTCCGCCCGCGGCTTCGCCCGCGTTTTCAAAGGAAAACCCGCATGGTTCCCGTTCCCGTGGGATTTCCGGCATAAAACCTATCCTATGTGTTAATCCAAGTTACCCTCTATATGTGTGCTAAATTTCATTGTAATCGGTTCAGTAGTTTTTACGTGAAAGAGTAACAAACATCCATACATCCATACATTCATACTTACAAACTTTCGCCTTTATAATAGTATTAAGATTGAAAATTTTTTACCTACATTTCATTAAAATTGTCTTTTGTCAGCTACTAGTTGTAGAAATATTCATATATTATTATGGTACCATTTTTAAAGCATCGAAAATTGGAACTGTATTTTATCTGTTTTTTTAAAAACAAAACAGATAAAATACAGTTTTTTGTGATGAATCAGCTGTGGTCAACTGGTTCCTTTTTTAATTTTTTATAGTGTTCTAAACATCTATACTAATATTATAAAGCTGAAGAGTTTGTTTATTTGTTTGTTTGTTTGTTTGTTTGAACGCGCTAATCTCGGGAACTACTGGTCCGATTTGAAAAATTCTTTCGGTGTTAGAAAGTTCATTTATCGAGGAAGGCTATAGGCTATATATCATCACGCTAAGACCAACAGGAGCTGAGCCACGCGGGTGAAACCGCGGGGCTCAGCTAGTATTATATATAACTAAGCAATGTGAGTGGCTGTGCTTTTATTTTGTACCCACTTTAAAATGTAAATAAATGCTGTATGAAATAAATAAAACAATGTTCTACGAAAATCTTTATTTCATTTTTCCTTTTACATAGATGTGTCCTACTTATATAAGTACATAGAAAAGAATAAAAAAGTACATTTAACTTGTAGACTTTCAACAAAACAAAAAGAGGGAGGGTAATAATTTATACATAATAGGAAGCTTGGAAAGGTATTTTTATTGACAAAAACGATTATAACTCATTTAGCATTATTAGGTTAATTCTTACGTAGTACCTATGTAGGATAGGGTATTATAGTATTTCAAACTATTTTAAGGACATTATATTATTGTTCTTAAAAATAATAGATCTAAGTATATGACATCAATTTATTTCTATTACTTATCACTATATTAACCATGATGTATTTAAACAATTACTTTGGAATTAAATTTTATTTTATTTATGCTCTTTTTACACAGACATAATTGATTATTAACTAATATCTGACTAAATAAAATGTCATTTTTAAACTAATAGAGGTAGACAGGATACTGAGAATTAATTAGATCTATTATATTATAAAAAAAAATCAAACTGACATATCATACAGGACAGAATATGGGAAATTATACACTAATATTATACATAAATTGGGTTTCAGTATTCATGAAGAAACAGTCTGCTTAAAGGGAAGTCACTCATTGTATGTGAGAATGTAATCTAAATCATTTTTCATACTACATATAACGAAAGCCTAATAGTTCGAAACTATATTGTCTTAGATACAATAAAAATAGATGATAGGTACCTACTAGACAAACTTATTATTTGTTGCATTTTTTGTCTAAAGTTTAGTGTTATTATTTTACTTGTAAATTTTCCTTGCCTTTGCCATCACACACTTACTCAATTACTCAAAATAAATAGGTTGTTTCCATTCTTTTAATACCTACAAGGTGTTTATAAATGGTTTTATATTGAGAGTAAGATGGCGCTGTTGTGCATTATTCGTGCAGAATTTAATAATTTTTCACACGTTGAAAAAAGGTATTATAAATCGTATGTGGGGTAGGAATATCATCTAAGTATTAGTTTTTGTAGTTTCATTGATTTACTTAAAAAAGTATAATCTGCCTGTATCAAACATTTCGCTTTTACCTATAAGTGGAAAATATACCGATGACTCGTGACTCTACCGGCTATAAAATAATCACAATTATTATTGTAACAATGTATTTACAGAAGTTGCTTCGTTTTCGTCAGCCATTGCTATAGGGATGAGTGCAGTATTGTAAGCAAAAGTGTACTCAGTGTTTTATATTTTTATTGAATCTAAAACTACATTTTTATAAAGCTATATCCCGATTAGAATGGCGCTTAATGTACATATCATACCTATTATATCATCTATTAAGTACACTAGGTACGATATACATTCCAATAAGTAAGTACTCTGATTAATAAATAGATATAAAAGATTTAAGTATTATAAATGTCTACGTTAAGCGTAACCGGTTGGTTTAATCCTATCCTTACCATCCCTGGAATTAAATATAGGGACCTAGTTTTATGTGATTATGGATTTGATTTGATATTCAAAGGTGTGGTCCCACGTATCTTTTCGGAGTTCTCGCAAAATAAAATATTTTTGTTACGTTTCATAAAGTAAAAGTTTTAAATCGGTCATCTTGTACGTTCATCACGGATATCTTTGTGATGTTTATTGAATAATATTGATAGGTATATTGTAATGTACAGCTTTGTATTAGTGCGGTAAATGGCTATACCCTTTATTTTAAGTAGGTATTCATAACACATTATTATCTGTAATTTTATCTGACGTTCTTCAAATTGCCAGTGAAGGAACCTATCATTTAAATGCTCCATGGAACAAACTAGAAAAAATTGCCAATAAATTCAATAGGAAGGACGGTTTCCTTTATCCGTTCGTAAGGTTTCTTCCAATATCAGATCAAGTTATATATAAATGAGTAGTTAGTTAAATGAATGGGATTTGAGCTTAACTTAAGCTTAGCGGTTATACATTATTTGGTAGTATAAAGCAATAAGAAGAAAATACATAAGGTACCGTCAATCGTGGCATCTTTACCTTTCC
Source organism: Colias nastes (assembly GCA_907164665.1). Lineage (NCBI taxonomy): Eukaryota > Metazoa > Arthropoda > Insecta > Lepidoptera > Pieridae > Colias > Colias nastes. Next base: position 12,350 of record CAJQZM010044088.1, read on the forward strand.
TTGGTAACTTTACCTAGGACTGACTAGCAATAAAAAATATCATTTTAATCAGAAAATACAATTAGTAGAAATTTTATAAATAATTTGGTAGATTTGTAATGAACTAATGGTCATACTTTTTTTTTTTCATACTGGTAACACAGTCTAATGTCAAGTTATTAGCGTCTGTGAACATTAACGGGACATTTGTCGCTGCGAGTTTAGAGCAAACTTTTATTTGTTGTTTAGAATTTACTTAGTGGAGGTACGTAAAATTTATATATTACTAATAAAACATCCTTGACAAGAGGTTGAAACTATTATTAAGGGCTTTCATAAACTATTTCAAGAGAAATTTGCATAGGTAATGATAGTTGAGGTTAGGTAAAGTTGCCACAGTTCTTGTATTGGCATCTTTACCTCAGGCTAGGGTTGGCACTATTACTTAACCGATTACGTACGAAAAAGGAAGGGGACTTTGGGTGAAATTATGTAGGTAGGTATTTTTTTGCACTTTAAGTTATTTTGAATAGTTGTGTTGGTTGTAAAAACACAGTTTTATCTAAGCGAAGCTCGGTATTTATAACTAACAAAACTGTTTTAACAGTTTTGTTGCAGATTCATCGCGTTTAGTTAAACAAACTGTACTAATAATATTTATTTTGCATTAGTGTGGTAATTGGTTTCTTTTTTCAGACCAATTAAGTATGGGTCGTCCTAAACCTAAAAGAAACCGAAGAAGGATAGGAGCAAGGACCTACAAAAATTATTCTGAAGAAATGCTCAGCCTTGCAGTTGAAATGGTTCGTAACAAAAACGTGACATCATATGATGCGGAGAAGCAATTTGGAATACCACGCCGCACGATAGAAAAAAGGGTCAATAATTTACACACTAACAAACCTGGCCCACGGTACCGATTTTCTGAGGAAGAGGAGCTCCAGTTCGTCAAAGTACTTATTGTTGCATCTGAATTTGGATGTCCGTTGACACAATTAGATTTCCGGTTGATTGTATTTGATTTTTTGAAGAAAAATAATAAAACCGAAATTTTTAATGGGAATCCTCCAGGTGACTGGTGGGTCAAGAACTTTTTAGTACGACATCAGGATAAGCTGACCGTAAGGTCTACACAGAACATTAAAAAAGCGAGAGCCGAAAAAACCCTTGAAGACTTTCAGACATATTTCGAAAATTTGAAGAATTCGGTTGAAGGTTTGCCAGCCACTCATATACTAAATTACGACGAAACAAACGTCAGTGACGACCCGGGAGCAGCCAAAGGCATATTTCGCAGAGGAGTAAAATATCCCGAAAGAATTGTCAACCACTCGAAAGGTTGCATTTCTATAATGTTCTCAGGAACAGCCAGTGGTGATCTTTTAGCTCCTTACGTCGTTTATAAATCCGAGAATATGTGGACGCAATGGTGCAATGGAGGCCCAGAAGGGACTCGTTATAACCGAACGAAAAGTGGGTGGTTCGACTCCGCTATGTTCATGGATTGGTTCACAACAATCATAATACCATGGGCTGAAAGTCTAGAAGGTCCTAAGGTGATTATTGGAGACAACCTTTCAAGTCACATCAACATAGATGTCATAGAACTTTGTGAGCGTCACAATATTAGGTTCGTGTTACTTCCACCCAATTCAACGCAATTAACCCAGCCTCTCGACGTTGCATTTTTTGCCCCACTCAAAAGAATGTGGAGAAAGATACTTCTGAAATACAAAATTGAAAACCCAAAACAGACGTCTCTCAATAAAATCCACTTTCCTTTGCTTTTGAAGCAATTAATTGAAGACGCGAGCCTAAATAAGAAAGACAACCTGATAAGTGGATTTAGAGCCACTGGCATATCTCCGTACAATCCACGAAAAGTATACTCGAAAATTCCGGAATATTATGAGGAGTTTACCCATGGCGTAGATAAATCCTTGCTTGACTATCTCAAAGAGAACCGGAACCCAAATCCTATAAAAAGAAATACGAATAAAAAAATGTGTGTTCCAGCTGGAAAATCTGTCACAAGCTCGGACATAAATAAGGATAAAGCAGTGGCGCCAAGCAACGCACCAGAAAAAAAGAAAAGTAAGATTACTATCCTTTCAGATATTATAATAGTACCACCCAAAAAAGACAACATAGAACATACACAAATAACAAAAATAGACGAAGTGAAAGCTGGGCCATCTGGTTGTACGACAAAGAGAGAAAACATTTCTAAGAAAGGTGAAACTAAAAAGAGAGTTTTAGCCAAAAGACCCTACGCTGATGATTCGGATTCAGATTCTATATGCTCTGTAAAATATGCCGATTCTTCCGATGTAGAAAATGAAGACTTGCAGGATTATTTATTGAGGCAACTGAAAGAGGACCAAGAAAGGGAGAAAGAAGATTTAATGGTTCAAATAAACAAATTCGAAGCAAAAGAGACAGAGAAACAACTGATACAAACACAGGAAAAGGAAAACCTCCATCTATTAGAAAACAGTACGAAAGAGAAAATAGAACAACAAATCGAAGAAATTGAAATAAGAAAAGATACAAACCGAAATGATATAGAGGAGACACAAAATGAGCTAAGTAAGAAAACATGCAATGTCAAAAACTTACTCATTGGACAATACATTTTGGTAAAGTTTAAAAGCACCAAAAATACAAATAAGTACTACTGTGGTCTGATTACGAACATTACCGAGCACGTTGGCATTTTAGCAAAATTTATGAGACATAAAAATGGCGGGTTTTACTGGCCTACAGTTCCCGATACAAGTATTGTATTTGAAAATGACATAATTGAAATTTTACCCAACCCTTGCAATAACCGACGCGGAATATTGTATTTTGACGTCAAATTTCAATACAAACTAGAATAATAAGCTTAACTGTGTATTTTCTTATCTATTACAAATGTTAAAGAAATTTTGGTTAGAATAAATGATTTGGTACTCAATAAATCATTTATTAAAAAGTGTCTTTTGATATTTAATAAAAACAAAAATACATATTTAAAATAAGATAACTTTTGAAAACCAGTTTATTCGTCCGTGGCAGTACCCCTTTTTTTGAGCTAGTGTCAGCCCTGGCAAGAAATATATTTTGTATGAAGATTTCAATAAAACCCGTGTCATCTTTACCTAACAGCTGGTGTTGCCTGTATTATGCTTTTTTATTGATTTTTTTCCTAAAACTATGTACAGAATATAAAACGGAACGGCATCTTTACCACTTTAAAAACAAATAGACTCATTTTACTGAGAAATACTGCACAGGTAAAGATGCCATATTTTTGGCTTCTTTACCTAAACCATATTTCAGGTGCTATCTTAGTGGATTTTAAAGGCTAAGATGCAAAGAATAAAAAAAACTAAAGCAAAATACTTTATTCGTCGATTAATAGGTATATCTCAATCCTAAATTGTTTTGTTTTCGATTTATGACGTTTTTGCTTCAAAATTATGGTAAAGATGCCACAGTTGACGGTAGTAACGATAAATATAATTTATCCATTTAAAATAAATATAATTAAAAATGTCAAAATTTACAAAATGATTTGGTCAAGGAGTATCATCCGTTCCAATCAATAATACAATACAATACAATACAATCAGAAACATTAAAATTAATAAGCGTATTTTTCATAATAATAAGGTTACTAATTTAACTAATTTTTACTTATTTAAGTACATAATTATTTATATTACAGAATAGAGACTCTCAAGTCAGAAAGTACTATTTATACTATATAAAGTTTGCTCCGATACCAGCGATTTTATGATACAATAGCCTTATGATTTAAGATAGATTAGTATTGATACAAAAATAGGTAATCATTGCCTTTCAAAAAATTATCTGCAGTTTTTTTTGCGCTTCTTTATATATTAAAATGTGCGTTTTATGTGAACAACCTGATTCCGAATTTTTAACTTTTAGAAAAGCAATGACATAGTAATTGTAAATTAATGTAGAAAATAGTGCAGAGTTTTGAGTAGAGAAGAGAGATGCATTTTTCTAATATCTATCATAGACAACTATTGTTTTGAACTGTCATAGACCGAACATCACCAGTTCTCAAAGGGCGGGAAAATATAACTTAAAAAAAAAAAACTTTTTAAATCCAAAGATTAAACGAAAGGGGTAGAGCAAGGGGTAGAGGAAATTTTAAAATTGCCAGTATTTATAATCACCACAGATAATTAAATATCTTATTTATATACCAATTATTATTATTGATTGTGATGTCATAGCCCTCAATTTGAAATGGTTGGTCTATTAACAGTTTATTTTATACATTGATTATGATACTTTCCGAAATTAATAAATAGACTGAAGAATTTTACTTCTCTTATATTATCAAGATTTATAACAAAACATAATTTACACTATACATTATTTTTTGACTAAATTTAGGGTGGCATACGAAGGTCTTCATGTAAGAAGGTTGCGATGGCAATATGATTATATTATAACTATGACTACTTCAATAATAATTATTCGTTATGATAAACTTTAAATAGTCAATTTCATTTATTATTTATAATACAAATAGCTACAACATAAAACAGACAACCAGCTATTTACGAAATAAACATTACGATTACATCTATATTTTTACGTAAATCATTTACAAATAAATTAAATTGCTTCATAATTGTATAATTAATAAACAACATAAATAACTATTAACAAACAAATTTAATACGAGGCCTGCTCGCACGACAAAATAACTACTAGTAAGCTAAACTAACATTTTGCTAAATATTTTAAATGCAAGACCGTATTCAAAATTATACCATTTATATTATTATTTTTACATTTTAACACAACTTTTTGCCGTGAAAATAGCAAGCCACAGCAAATTAATAATACGAGATTTGATTGTAAATTATGAATAATTAAGTATTTAATAAACCATTGTCTATGGCAAGGATATTTTTTTTCTGCATCTGTAGATAAAATTCTAAGTCATCTGTCAAGCATTTAAAATGTTCAGTAAAACAAAATTAAATAGGTAAGTAGTAATTATTATTAATACACCTACCGATGACCGCTCTGCAGTACATCATCTAATCGAATATAACTCACTACGTTGTCTTCCAAAGAGAATTTATACAATGAATATATCATTTTTAAACTTATCTTATGTTGTGAATATAATGAACTATAATATTCCTCATCAAAATCGAATTTCGGTCCTGTTTTTCAGTTCATAACCTGACTTGGGAACATTTTTTCTTCCATTGGGCAGCGTTGGCCCAACAAATGATCCTCGATGTTTGCCGCCATTACGGCGATTATGAATAAACATTATACACTATCGTGGTTGCCTCAACTCGCCCAACGCCGCCCATTGTGAAAAGGGCCCATGACATAACACTAACCAAAATATAGTTCATTGTACCCATAACTTTGTGCGTACAACGATAGCGTGAAGCGAACAACTAGCCTACTTCTTATTCAACAGCGAATGCAGCATGCTGTAACAACTATTCCTAACGCTATTTACAAAGGTGGCTAAATATTATTCGTCCGGCTGCTGTGGCTGTGTCCCGTTCGTCTCCTCTTCAAGGCGGGCTCGCGCTTCGGCATCTGAAAAATGATATAAATATATTTCATCAAAAAACTAGATCGCCTACAAATGGTCTGAACTTCAAATAAAAAAAAAGAATCATCAAAATCGGTCGAAAGTACACTCACGAAAAAGTTGATACCTTTTTGTTGAGACCTTTTTTACCTACGAATATTTTCTTCAAGTGTTAAAAAAAAAAACAATATTTGTTTAAATAAAACATTCTCAACTTTTCGCTATTATCTTCGTAATATTTCTCCAGGCTCTAGACTCTAGAGTCTACACAAACGAATAAAATATTCCAATAAACATTTTATTGCCAGTACCTTTCGCCGCTTGTTCCTTCCAAATCTTTTTGTTGTCCATGAGGCAGGCAACCCACGGCTTCTTGATCTTGAATTTAGTATTGGCTTCAGCACCTGTAATTATTGAAGTACCGAAACATTATTATGAAAAGGTATCAATCGTTGCCTTTGCAATTATTAATAACAATCATAGATATTTTTGCAACAAGAAAGTTTCGACTCAATAAAGGGTTTTTAAGTTTTACAGAATTCGACAGACAAAAATAAAGGAACCTGATCTACCTGTAGATTCCTCATTTATAGGATCTTGATTAGCAGTACTCGAGGAATTCTTGGTATTCGAATGCAGAGGTCCCAAAATGCATTCCAACATATCAGCACATACACCCATACTAGGTTCTACGATGAAGTCTATGAAGCCGATCTGCGACTCCGCTACGAGAGTGTTGTTTCTGTCACAAAGTGGACTGAAGGGAAGCCCCAGTTCCCTCTCTTTGTCTCCTTGTAGGAAGAATTCGTCGAGAAGACTCATCGTCCATCGGTGGTGGAGATCCCAACGCTGTAATGTGGAAAGAAAGAGGATGTAATAAATAAGTCAGGAATAAAGAAATTTCTCTTTTTGTGTAGAAACTGGCGTATTTAGAAAGTGGCCATCAATTCTGTAAATCAAGCCAGAAAAAATAATGTTGTATTAAACTCCTGCAGGTCGAAATAACTGTCGTTATGCAAAATTGGTCTAGTCATTTTTTAATAAAAGTATGTAGTTACCTACCTTGAATTTTCTTTTAAAGTAAACTTCTGCATTTAACATTACATTGGTCATATTACGTACGCCTACGCATTTTCTATTAAATTTCATTAGGCAGTTTCATTAAAAGTTAAATGAAGAGAAAATTACCTTTGCAGGATGTGAAATATCACAGCAATGTAATACCAGCGAAACTGCCTTTGACTTATCCACTGTTGGTTCGGCGAGCGTCAGCAGGGACCGCATGTTCTTCAGCTGCTGGAAGTGGAACGACATGTCCGTCGCCAGCACCATGTCGATGACCAGTGTGCGGAACTCTCGGAACTCGTCCCGGGACAGATTGAGGAGTATGTTGTTTTCTTCTTCACGCATCAATCTGGAATGACATTGATGTTTTTCAGTTTTAGTTTGGGATGTATATTGGGTTATGATATTTGAACCGTTCAGCAAAATTCAATCACTGTTGTTCTCTTTTATGTCTTGTTGCTTACGTATACCTATTATCTTAAACATTGATAGGTATGTTAAGTCGCTACATATCTATATGTATGTATGGTAATACCTAATACATCTGTGAATTTGTAAAAAAATAAATATAAATAAAAATAAGATCTAGTCTTAAAATCTTCTATTGAAAAGGTTATTATATTGACGCGCTTAAAATAAATTTCATTGTAATATTCCTTAAATTCTGTGCGATACTATTTTATAATAATTATCCTAGTTGTTGCTAAATCCAGCAAATGAAAATAATAAGAACCTGATATCCTCGAGTCAATTATTTTTAAAAGCCTCTTGGGATTTAGTTTCGTAATTTGAATGTTCGAGGTCAGGTTAATCCAATTTCGACCAACATGTCGACCGTTTGGCTGACAAAGGGTAATTGGGAACTTTTCTATCGGCCATGTGTAATTAAACGTCAATTGTTTTCTATTGAACTTGCTTCGAGCGTGTGTTGGTGAAAGGAAATTAAGGCCTACTTTAGCCCCGTCACCGCAAGAATTTGGTGAAGAAATTGGCAAACTTTCCATCCACATGAATGCATTGAAACCAAAGTTGGTGAATGACAACAAAAACCCCGAGTGAGCGAAAAATGTATGAAATAAATTGTCACTTATAATACCACAAGAGCTTCAAAATTATCGGGTATTTTCCGA
>CAJQZM010044091.1:0-13877 GCA_907164665.1 Colias nastes
TTGGATATACTTCTAAATATCTAGTTAATATGATGAAGTACATACTGTTTCTATATTTTGTGAATACATCTTTTGCTTTTAATAATGATACCATACAGTTTACAGTTGATTATTTTAAGGAGAATAATGTGAAATCTGTATGCTGGTTGTCCTGTGATAATGACGGTAAGACATATAGTTTTTAATAATTTACTTAAATTCATAATAATATTCTCAACTTTATTATCACTACATATTTTTATAAAAAAAGTCATCCGTTGCGTCTCTCTGTTTGCTTGTTTGTAAAACTACTGCATCGTTTTTCATTCTGTTTTCACTAATGGATAGCGTAATCATATAATTTGTTAAGTTTCAGAGCACGCGGCCGAAGCTGCGGGCGGAAAGCTTGTTATGTCTAAACCATAGTTACCATTAATTAACCTAACCATTATTTGTCTAGACATAATCTAAAAAGATACATATAAAAGCATAGAAACAAAAACATATTTAAATTGCTAAGTCCGTATTTACAGTCTATAATACTTAATTTTTATACTAAGATCGTCTTTACAGTTTCCTATACAAAAATTATCATTTTAATTTATTTTTAGATCATTACTTCGTGAAAGCAGCAAATAATAATTCGATATCCGTATCGAACTATAACTTCGCAAAATCTGGTAATATAACTGGATTTAAATCGTGCTTGCGTCGATCTTACACGTTCACTGGAGTCAGTGTTAAAGCGGATTGTCATTTATTTGATATCATGATTTATGTATGTATTGAATAACATAATAACGCGCTAATCTCAGGAACTACTGGTCCGATTTGAAAAATTATTTCGGTGTTAGATAGCCCATTTGTCGAGGAAGGCTAGAGGCTATAATTATCATCACGCCAAGACCATCAGGAGCGGACCAATGCGGGGCACAGCAAGTCGTTAATATTCTTTTGCATGGATTTATTATTTTTGTAGTGCAAAAACTAAGCTATATATTATGTTTGTGTCGTTTATACCTATATCCATTACATCTCTTCTGTTTTATGAAGGTAATAATATTTTTAGCTATGAAAGCTATTTTTGGTAGATTCTCTTGTCGTAAATCTTGAAAGAAAATGTGTTTACTTTCATTATTTTCAGGCATCCGAAAATAAGCTGTTAAATTCAAATTACAAATGGCTTATTATAAACGACAATAAAGATGGATTAACAAGCGAGTCTTTGGATGAAAATATATTTTCTAAACTGAATTTATCAGTTAATGCGGAAGTGACTATTGCAAGCCGTGAAGGTTTTTCATTTCTTTTAGATTTTTATTAAACATTGTATTAATACCATTGATTTTAAGCATAATACCTTTAATCAGCAAACCGATAATTCATTCAATAGCTTTTAGCAATTCCCTTAATTTAATATTGAATAAGATTTAAATAATATAATTAAGATCAATTTGAAACAAATAACTCTGTTTTAGGATCGGATTTTAGGTTGGAGGAAGTTTTTAATTTCGGTAAGATACAAGGCGGTCATGTTGTTATTAACGAAATTGGGTTCTGGAGTTTGGGAAACGGTGAGTTTTATCAAGTTCTGTAGAATATTTGTTTAATAAATATTTGAATTAATATAATATGTGACAAATTTTGTCTAGTATACATATTTTATAGACATAAAAATATATCCAATTGAATCGTCTTGGATTTCGTATTCACTATGTTTTTATTTCAAGATTCGAAGAATATTTATTTTAAAACAGTATTAAGAAATTTAAATTCTCTTAATATACTTGTTCAATAGTATGTAAAGATGCGTACAGATTATATAACATTGTGTTATAAAATTGTGATATAACACGTCAAAATGTACTGAAAAATGTTATAAAACAATGTAACATTGTTATACTTAACAATTTTTCAGTACATTTTGTCGTGTTATATAACACAATGTTATATAATCTGTACGCACCTTAAGTAATAACCCGGAAAGTGCATAGGTACCTTTATTACCATCTAAGGAAGGATAATGAAAAACTTTTATTTTACTACAAAAAAAATGAAGCTAAAAGGAGATAACTCTTACAGGTTTATTTATAAAGCCAGGATATAAATACACCCGTAGATTCGATTTTGAGGGAATTCACTTGAGATTGATGATTGTGGTGAGTTATTGTATGAATTTATCACAATAATATTGAGTTAAAAATGCAGATAAATATCTATATAGAGCAACAATTTCTCATAAAATACTTAATAAAGAGTTTACTATTTACTTAAGCTTCTGTTTCATGCCAAGTCTTTACTTGATTCATTAAATATATATTCTCCTTAATGTTCTAATTGTCTGAACTGATTTTGATAGGAAATTGATAGCTGATAGTGATAGTGATAGCTGATAGGTAAACACATAAGTATTTTTGATTGAGGAAAATCCACCCGTATTAGCCATTTGAATGGCATGCAATCAAAAGATATAAATAAAATATATTTATCTCTATTTTTCAACCCTTAAAATTTATACCATTTTTAGTATCAAGGTAAACCTGAAGAGTTCAGACCCGAAATGATATTAGAAAGACAACTCGCTGATGGTATCTCCATAGTAACACAATCGAGTAGCATGGTCCTTGTTGAAGTAGCATCTATACATAATATCAAGTAAGTAGTAGTCTTTGTCATCATTATAATGTTAAAATAATATTATGTAGTTACATAATATTTTGTAATGTAATATTGACTTGTTTTAAGACCAACTATGGAATTTCTTGCCGGTTCTTTTCCATAGATACTGCTTCCCGAATCGGTGGTAAATGTTTAAAATATGTTATGACTAGACATCGGATTATATGCACTAACAAAATGCCAAAATATGCATGCAAATATGCACTAAAAAAGGCCGAAATATGCACTAAAAACGACTGATATGCCTAAAATATGCACAATACAAAATCAAAAAACCTTTATTATTTTTATATATTTTAATCAAAGATTGTACAAAAACAGTGAAATTTTCTTGAAATTAAGTATAGTTTTTGTGCCAATATACAATTAAGCATTTTTACCAAATTTTCGAGCGCAAATTTGTGACGTTTGTCACCCGCGAGCCCAGTGTTGCCACCTTAGACCTTTCCGGGCTAAATCTAGCCCTTTTTTGAAAATCAACCCGTTTTTTAAGTTTTTAGCCCCAAAAGGGTAATCTAGCCCTATTTTGAATGGCTCAAAATTTACTTAAAATGGAGCCCATTTTGTAATTTTTTGCCATTTTACCATGCCAAAATAGGGTTTGTTTACTCGCTGAGCGTTCTGATTGGCTAATAAAGGTTAGTCAACCAATCAAAACTCCCGCTACTTATCAAAATATGCACGATTGGGGAAAAAGGCTAAAATATGCACTAACGCCGTAATTAGAGAGTTTTATGCATTTGCATATGCAAATATGCAAATGCATATAATCCGATGTCTAGTTATGACGATTCAAAAGTGATTTTAGAAGAAGTCTAACTGAATAAATAAATGTTTGGGTTTGAAAAGGTTTGGTCTTCGGTCTCCCCGCTATAGCCCTCTGGTTGGTCTACGGGCACTTGAATTAAATGTACTTTTAATCCGTGGTCCACCGCTGCCATGTTTTGACCGTTATAGACACAGGATTATTATATTTTATTCTATTCCCGGTCCATGGCCCGCATAATTATTTCAAATTATCATGTCCTATAAGGATCTGTCTCTATAATAATAGTCAAAGTCATGGCAGCGGTGGACCACGGGTAAAATTAAAATTATTGTATCTATAGGTTCAATTATAGCATCTGTGATAGATGGGTGGGTGACTACAAACGAGAGAGTCCGTATGTAAGTAAACAATAAACTATATACTATAATTTAAATGAAATCCGAAATAAAAAAAAATATTTTTTCCCATTATTCATATATCCCTTCTTACCTTTATTTGTACACTATATTTCCTGCAAATGTATTTCTTTCCTTTGCATCGTAAAAAGTCGTGGGTATTGTCTTATACATATAAGTATATGCCATGACGAATATAAAATTGGCCTATTCTGTGAATATTCTTTCAGGCAGTAACAAATGCCCTTCACTTCGGAGATATCGACATAACGCCCTTACTTCGTCTTCTTCCGTACCACATAAACTATTATGATGTTATCAATCAGCCCGTTACTCATGTTGAGTGAGTATTTTTATATGTAAATATTAAAGTTTTTATTCCATGAAAGAAGAAAATATAATGATATGTTTCGAATGAAGTTACAATGATATTTTCCCCCTAATCAATTTTAATATTTAGAGCTCTTTTAGAGCTGATTTAAGGTTAACAAAGAAGTGTCAAAATATTGCTTACGTAATATTTAGATTCATTGTAGTTTCATGCCCATGTGATCAGATGAATTTTACGTTTATTTAAATTGTTATTTCTACGGGATAATGGTAAATAGTCAATATCCTGGCTTGTTCCAGATAGTAACTTATATCAATCGGCATCTAGTATATTTTTATCGATAAAAAACAAGCAACTAATACGCATTGTGTTATAGAGATGTATACAGACTGTCACCATAAAAGTTCAATTAAAACCAAATAAAAGCAGTACCTTAATGAAACCTTTATGTTCTCAGAGCCAGATACTACTATCGTATACCAACCACAGGGGTTGGAAAGTTCGAGAACCAGTTCCTAACACCATTCACGACTGGCGTGTGGTGGAGTGTGGTAGCAGTGATCGCCCTGTGTGGTCTGGGCCTGCTGCTCTCAGCGATGTTAGAACGCCGTCCATTGGCGTGGCACTATGCGTTCTTCTCTGTTATTGCTTTGACTTGCCAGCAATGTACGTTGTTTTATTGGTTTAATTTATACGCTGAATTGTTGTTTTATCATTCTTTACTTATAATGATGTAACGGTGAAGACTTGTTTGAACGCGGTAATCTCAGGAAGGCAGGTCCAATTCGAAAAAATCAGTGTTAGATGTATCAAGGAAATCTTTCGCGGCGGACTACCAGACTACCGCTGCCAATAGGAGCGGAGAAATATAAATAAAAATGCGAGCCAAAGCGTTTTTTAATACAATATTTATGTAGAAATCTTAGAAATGAATGAATGTATTTAGTTATGATAATATCACCTGAACCATTTCAAGGAAGATTTTATATGGGAAGAATTAAAGGAAAAGATTGTCTTTTATGAAATACGCATACATGCATCTGTTTACGTAACGTATGTATAGTGTATACCTATTTGCCTAGTTATAAAAAAAATACGTACCTGAAAAATCTCTTCGTCTTTCCTAGCTCGTATTTCCCTTTCGAAAGTTCATGAATTAGTCACAGCCGCTGTAAACGAAATACTTAAAAATATATATTTCTGTAGTAAAGCTGTAATTTCGTAGGAAAAAATTAAAGCATCGAGTTTGTAATTAAAATTTCTTGTTTTTAGTTTTTGAAGATGTCAACGAGGGTGCCGTCAAAAGAAACTCTACAGGTAAATATATTTTTGTAATAAAAATGTATATTTTTTAGTGGTTTCAATTACGTCAGTCGAAGTAAATTAGATTTAAAATATTATGAGTGGATTTGTGGATGTTATTAAATATTAAGGTTACTTCAAGCACTCGTGTTTAGAAAATAATGACAAAAATGTTTTATTTTTTACGTTGTAATAGGCATTGGTAGATAAAAAATTACAATTTAACTTAAAAAATAGAAACTGAATTAACGTCTTATGCGCTTAATGTAAAAAAAGTCCCTGTATCACTGTTATATATAAAGATTAAAGGTATGACGTGTTTATGTTTGTATCTTCTTTGTAGTTTGCCAGTTACAGTTAAGAGAACTATTTTATTTAATCTTACATTTCAGCCAGGAAACTGACAGTGTTCACAAATAACAATTTTTGTATGACCATCAAGACATATAACATCTCTTGTCTTCCGGTGTCCACGCTCGCTCGCTTTAAAGTGTGCGAAACGTCGGGTTAATAATAATATAATGAATAAATCGTGTTTAAAATCCATTAAAGTCTTTAATTTCTAAACATACAATTTAATGAGGAAACTGACAGTACTTACATTTCAGCCAGGAAACTGACAGTAACTTACATTTCGGCCAGGGATCTGACAGTACTTACATTTCAGCCAGGAAACTGACAGTGCTAGTAACGGGAGTGTCCTGCGTGCTCATATTCAACTACTACACGAGCAGCGTAGTCAGCTGGCTGTTGAACGGTCCACCTCCCTCCATCAACTCGCTCTGGGAACTGATGGAGAGCAGCCTGGAGCCGGTGTTCGAGGATGTGGGGTACACGCATTCCTGGCTTCAGGTTTGGCTTTGATGAACTTGGTAGTATTGGAATGATCATTAGATATCTAATGATAGATACCCGCATAGGAATTAGGAGGCGTGTCCCAGCAGTGAGAACATAATATGTGGTTTGATGATGATGATTGATGACGATGATAGTTAGATATCTAATTCACTTCGTAAATATTCGTTTAGAAATACGGTGATATCTGTACGGTACAGGAACGTGTTGATGTTTGAATAAACTTAATACGAGTATTGAAAAAGTGATTGACTTATTGCTACCCAATTCACGAGAATGTTGAGGTTTATAATAATATGAAAGTTTGGTTTATATTGACTGCAATATAGCGATGATTGTTGAATACCCTGCAGGCTTTTTGGCGTATGCCGTGAAAAACAATAGAATTTTATTAATTTAATTATTTGTAATAATTTATTTCAATAGTAAAGGTCAGTTTTCAATAACAATGTAACTTTAATATCAAAATACGTATTACTTTGCTAGTCTTTGGGTAAAAGATATGAATTAAAATCTAAAAATTATAAAAATCGTATAAACTGTGTATTAAGCCGCACTAATAAACTTTTAAATATTTATAATTGACGTTAACAGCTTCCCGATTATTACTACAACAAGAGGACGCATGCCGCAGAGGATGTGTTTAAAAGAAAGGTTAAGAAGAGAGGGAACATCAAGATAACGTCACCCGCTGAAGGGATAGAGATGGTCAGGACAGGAGGTACTCTTTTGTCACTACCATAGATACTACTACTACTGCTGTCCCGGAAAACGTTGTTCTGCCTTATTCTTATTAAAGCTCTCTTAGTAAATCTTAAATCCATTTAGGACGATGAAAAATAAATGTCCGTAAATAAATAGATATGCACACAAAGTTCATGAGAATCGGTCAAGCCGTTTCAGACTAGTTTAACTACAAACACCGCGACACGAGAACTTTATATATTAGATTTGATACAATATCTCTACAATCACTACATAATACAAGACCTAGTCGTTTCCCTATGTCTGATCCTTCCTTGATCTTAAAAACTACATATCGGATTGTGATGCGGTTTTTTTAGTAGATAGAGTGAAGTGAGAGAGAGTGAGAGAGAGTGAGAGTGAGTTTTTAGAGGAATATTTTAGATAAGTTTTAGACAACGCGAAGCTGTGGGCGAAATACTAGTTGACGTTATAATTCTTCGTTACTATTCTAAGGGCACTCAAACTGAATAAAAAATACCCCTGAGGCTCATTCGTTTTAGTGGGTTAGTAATTTAAGACAATGGACTGAATGCTGAATCTGAAGTAACCATTTTATTCACAAGATGTATTCCCATAGCATTTCGCAGACAATGTTAAAACATTTAAATAATTTATTCATTTTGTCTTTACTCGAGTTGTTCTTGATCCCTTTGGTACCTGCCGTAATTTAAGTCAGAAAATTTAAACTAAAAATTTAAGATTAACAACTATTGAACAGAGATATTTGCGACACATAATATTATGTACATTCACTCCATAATATATAAACGAAGAAAGAGAAAATTACATTTTTGAAGTGAAACTTCTTTATCGGGGTTGGCAAAAAATTTTGTGTAACATTTTTTCGTTACGCGTAACATTTTTCCGTTACGCGCCATCTTTTTCTTATCCCTACCACGCGTGATTCGACGTATTTCGCTAAAGTTGCATATAGTAAATTATTTTTTGAAAAATAAGGTCATAAAAAAGTTTCACTTCTTACGTGTGTACACTAGTACACGCACACATTTTTTTGACTTTTAATTTGACAATTTTTTGTCACATTTTTTACAAAGCAAATAAAAGGAATGCTTGGAAGTTTTAATAATTACCCTTACAAAGAAATTGACGAGCCGGTTCGTGTATCAAAGAAACATTTCTTGATAATTACAACTTGTACAAGTTTTCAAGACCTAGCAAAGGAAAATTTAAAATTTATGGCCAATTTTAGTTCAGGAACTCAAGAAGTCTTATGACCTGAAGTCAAATAACGTTTCTATTAAATTATGTACTTATTGTAGAATTGGAATAGACAAAAGAGATTTACTGTAATATTTAACTAGAAATGTCTATGAATTTTTAATACAAAAAGCCTTTGGTGAGGTACATATATTTGCTTGGTAATAACTATGACAGTATTACTGTCTTTATACTTTGGTGTAAAATATGTTATGTAACTTGGTATTTTGGTAAGTATATAAAATCTCAGAAAACAATACAAAATCACTTCTGGGTATTTCTTTTCAATGCTCTACTTTTGCTGACTCTACCATTTTTGTGTTTTTTTTCCTATGAAGGTAGGTACACCAGACAGGTATATATTAGGTACTAAGAACAAATCATAGTAGTAGGTTCAAATTCGTGTAGCATAAAAGTCCGTAGTCGCTAAGAACTCTACCAGCATTTATCATTGAAAAATCAACTCTATTCTCTTGTTTTTAGCGTATGCATTCCACTGTGAAACAAATAGTGCAAACAAGTTCATAGCCAGAACGTTTACTGCGAAAGAGCTGTGTGACTTGGATTCCTTGTTCTCTGTGGACAAGACTCTTCTTTATACTTCTTTGCAGAAGAATAGCCCGTATAGAGAATTTTTCATTTGGAGGTAAGGTACATGTTTCTGGGAGAGGAATTTAAAACACATAGGTAGCATTTTCTTAGCATTATAAAAAGTAAAGTTAGATTAAGGTTTAAATCGTTTCTGTCGATTTTAATAAATTTTTAGTAATGTAATGGAAAATCAAACCGATTTTTCGCGCAACCTGAAACTAGCTAACTACTTTTTTATGTTTCAATAAAATAAAACTGAAATTGTTTTTATTTTTTTTCCCCAACTTATTTAAGTATCTGTTTCAAACGTTTTAATACTTCATTAATTTATTGATATAATTAACACTTTTTCTTATGATGATAAGGTAAAACTATACTTTATAGGACGTCAATTTTTTGTGGTTAGATATTGTCCTATGGAAACTTAATCTGAAATTTCAGTTGATGGAAACTTTAAGTCACTCATTATTGTTTTAAATCATTTTCCAGTTACACCCGCGCATCCGAGCAAGGTATAATCAGCCTGGTTAACTCCAGAACGAACACTCGGGAGATGAAGTGTGAGGGCAGTTCCCCGAGGGCCCTGGCCCTGGGCGGGGCCGCTCCAGCATTTCTACTGCTGGCCCTTGGGTACCTATCTGGTACTATTATCATGCTGATTGAGAGGTAGGGACTTTTTAGGTACTGTAATTTTGTATTTATTTTTGCAATAATTATTTACGTGCTCCGAGCACGAAATCGATAACCTATAATTACTGATGTTTTTATGTGCTTTTAAGAATTTAATAGAAAATTTAACACAAAAGTGCTTTAAAGTCGTATATCATCATTTTTAGAGAATGATACGGACTAGACTGTAGAACTTTGACTTTTCTAAGTGTTGTTTGTTTAATTATTTGTATCTTTATATTTTTTCAGATATCTTAAAGCACGAGAGGATAAAAAGATGTATCGCGGCGCGTATTGAGAATATTTTCATATTTAAGAGGAGGCTCCCTTTCTCATTTCTGGCACTGAGAGACCGGTTACGGTACTAGACGCTAATACAGCCGTAATAAAGTTGAATATCGCGTGCGCTCTTTGATCGCGTTCGAGCTCGAAAAGTAAGTCTCAATTCTTATTTCGTTTATAACTAAAGTAATAATTGATCTAGAGAAAAAATATCTTGGTCTTCAATAGTAAACTCTATTTTCTTACTGTTAACATTTATTTTAGACATAAAGTCCAAGTAAATCTTTAAAAAAATGTAATAATCCTTAAAAAAGGCATCATTTTTGAATAAAAATTGAATCGAGCGAAAATGTTACAATTATGTTTCTGTCTTGTACATCGAAAGAAAAAGACCCAATAAATCATATACTAAATTTCCATTTTGATTGTATGTGTGACTGTTTCAGAATATTGATGCAAATTCACATAAAATTTAGGGAGCTTGCCCTTAATTGCTTTTGCCTTTACGAATAATAATTCCTACTTAGGCTTAGACTTTATTTTGCAGCATAGGTTCATTATAACTGTGTTAAAACATCGCATATGTAGTAAAGTCATAATATCACTATTATTTAATAGATAAATAAATATTATTATCTATCTAATCTTAGAGTAGCAAGAAAGTGTCCCATAATAAATTGTTCTAGATCAAATACTGTGTTTAATTTAAACTATAAAAGCCTTTATGCAAAAAATCAAGATATTGTTTTATTCATTTCGCTGAGTCAATCAGGTTGGCTGGCGGGATGCCATAATACCGCTATTAAAATAAATCTGAACAAACAAAACTTCAAACTTTATGAGAAATGAGTACAGATGGATTGCTTAATTAATACGGTGTATTGGAAATGGATGTATTTTTACGAGTTTGAGATATATCGTAAATATGGACATCTTTTAATATTGACAAGCTACTTAAATATTCCGCGACACGAGATTGGGTCTGATTCGATGTATGAATCACAGAAACCGTTGACTTAAAAAGGAATGAATAGGTTATGATCAGCATTTAATTTTTATGAAAAATATGAATAAGTCTTTTTGTAATATGTAGGACGCTTATGGAACTTGGTTTTACAAAATATCATTACACGAGCTGCAGTTAGAGGCAATTAAATTGTAATTTATTCCCTTAATCTATTTATTATCTATGTAAATATAAAAAAAATCCATAAATTCTTCTTCTCTCTAGTTTTGTCTCTCTAGTTCTATATCTTAAAAAAAAGACGTGTGGCACTCGGGGACTGCCGCGGTAAAGCTATTGCATAGCATGCCTTCAAGCCACACCTCCGTGCCCGTCGGAGTGGGGAGCGTGAGGTTTTTCGTTACGGAATTTCTCGATTCGGTCCCCGCGCTCAAGGCCCGCGATAGAAGCTATGCAATAGCTTAAAAAATATTTACATAAATTGACAATATTAAAGTAATTTTATAATCTTCAAAGATTAAACAAATTTTGTTCAGTGACTTTAATAGCTTTACATTTTAATATTTTAGTTGTTTTGATATTGATATTTAGCTATAGGTACTAAAACATGGTTAATACCAATAATTTTATTAAATCCTTAATTAAAATTTATAAATACTCCAATAAGCATGTTATTAAAACATTAACACAGATAGCGTCAATTATTTCATTCAATTAAAATCATTTATTACTTTACATTCGTAAACGGTTTGAATCATCGTGGTTATTAATTTTATATCAGTTGATATAAAATTTAACGAATGGTTTACATAAAAATATTCACAATTATTTGTAATTATATTAAAAATAATTACTACTTTATTGTAATACACATTTATAAGTTGTTGGACGGAAACTTTTAGTCTTTTACTGAAAATTGTAAATATTAAAATCTTTTCTATAAAATATTAAAACCATTTTTTTAAAGTCTTCTTCTCACTGGGTTCGATTGCCAGTGGAGACTTAAATATAGTACAAAGCCTCTTCAAAATCAGTTCATCCGTTATCGAGTTATGATGCTACACAGGTTCGTATCATGCATACACCCTTCATAAAAACTTTAAAAGTATTTTAAATCGAACCTTAAGTCTACATAAAAACTTGTAAGCTTCTGTAACATATGAAAGGTATTGAAAAAGATCTTTTGAAAAGTATAAGTTACTCTACATCTGTTTGCAATATAAATAAATGCCAATAAAGATCAATATCACATGGCCGTTACTTCGCCATCTCTAAAGGTAATGTGGTTCGTGACCCTCAAACCCTCAAGGGAAATCAGCCCTTATACACGTTGGGAATATGAATACATTGAAAGTAGTGAAAAATGTTTAAATTATTATTGCTTAGGACGTGAGGTATTCATTTCTGCTCAGAATTCTTGACTACGATTTTTGAGATGTCAATTTTGGATGATGTCTTTTGATATAGATTGATTATTATTAGAAAGAGATATACCAAAAATCTTTAAAACTATGTCGTCTTTGTACTATATTACGGAGTTTTGAAAGATTCATGGAAAATCTAATATGCAAAGTATAGCCATCTGTGTTCTGCCAGATGGGGAGACATTTTTTTTCTTTTTCTCCACCGGGTATCGAACACAAGACCTCTCGGCTCTTCGCTCATGCGTTAACCTCTGTACCAAAGAGGTCATCACAACACATCACAACATTAGTAAACTAAACAAAATAATTAAAATCCTATTCTACGTGATCAAAATAGGTTTGGGTCCATTTGTTCATAAATACGAATTTTTTCGTCATGTCACATTCCTGTGATAAATTATACGACCCTGTATTTTTGACATGTGTCAGCAATTTCCATACGTAGAAAATTGATCAAAGGGTTCATAATATAGGATCATTTTTTCACATTTCACATATAATATTTTCATCAGTGGACGATTGACGAATGGCGATGATATAAAAATTATCAGTACTAGCTACTTCATATTTGATAATCCTACCCAACAGGTTATTTTTTTCGAAATAGTATTCTGATTTCCAGCAGGCTAACTGCATATTAGCATAAACAACTTATTTTATATGACAAAATATGTATTTTATATTTCTATTTTATATAAATAGAAATAAAAATAAATAATAACGTCTCATATTACGTAGAATATATTTAGAAATATGAAGCAGTGAAAGGAGATAACGTTTATTAAAGCTCTAAAAATGAATACCGGATTTTTATTGTTCTCGTATTGTATTTAATCTTATATTTAATTATAAAAAGCTGAATGTGTTTGTAAAAAATAATATTTTTGTAAGTTGCTTCATGGAGAGTAAAAAATTATGCCTATAAGAAAAATATTTCTTTACGACATTAAGGTAGGTAAGTTAATGCTGTACTTTTTAACGTTAAATCGTAAAAGTTATTAAATCATTACGTACTAGCGGTCCTCCCCGGCTTCGCCCGTACATATTTAGGTTTTTTCTCCATAAGAACCATCCTCGTACTTCAAGGAATATAATAAAATAAGAATTATCGAAATCGGTCCACCCGTTCACGCGTGATGCCGTGACCAAGGGAAATAGGGATTCATTTTTATATATAGAGATTATAAGGTAACCTATTAAAAACTCGAATTTCTATTACCCGAATCTTAAAATCCCGAAAACGGTTGTTAGAACTTTTAAAAGACAGATGTAGTGAATGACAACTTTTTAAAATTCCTTTTTTAATTTCCCAGATGAATCAATTTCCAGATACACCAAAACCAGATTTTTAAAAAGTATTTTTTTGTTTCCCGTATTCTCATAATCCAGATATAGTTATACCAGATTCTCAGAATACTTTTTTTTGTTTCCCATCGTAACATTTTCCAAGTAAACTATTACCAAATTTTCATAATCTTTTTATTTGGTTCCCATATAATCGTATAGCAGATAAACTATTGCCAGATTTTCATAATCTCTTTATTTGGTTCCCATACAATCGTGATTATACCTTTACTATTGCCTGAAAATAAACATTACCAGTAAGTAAATTGTTTTACTTGCCCATTACAGAAAGGTTTAAGTGTCAAATTCGACTCAGTAGGTTAGGTTA
>CAJQZM010044092.1:0-15978 GCA_907164665.1 Colias nastes
TTGGATATACTTCTAAATATCTAGTTAATATGATGAAGTACATACTGCTTCTATATTTTGTGAATACATCTTTTGCTTTTAATAATGATACCATACAGTTAGTAGTGGATTATTTTAAGGAGAGTAATGTGAAATCTGTATGCTGGCTGTCCTGTAATAATGACGGTAAGACATAATATTAAGACATATAGTTTTTAATAATTTACTTAAATTCATAATAATATTCTCAACATTATTATCACTACATATTATTATAAAAAAAGTCATCCGTTGCGTCTCTGTGTTTGCTTGTTCGTGAAAACTACTGCATCGATTTTCATTCTGTTTTCACTAATGGATACCGTAATCATATAATTTGTTAAGTTTCAGAGCACGCGGGCGAAGCTGCGGGCGGAAAACTTTGTTATGTCTAAACCATAGTTACCATTAATTAACCTAACCATTATTTGTCTAGACATAATCGAAAAATATACATATAAAATAGAAACAAAAACATATTTAAATAGCTAGTATTTACAGTCTATAATACTTAATTTTTATACTAAGATCGTCTTTACAGTTTCCTATACACAAATTATCATTTTAAATTATATTTCAGATCATAAATTCGTGAAAGCAGCAAATAATAATTCGATATCCGTATCGAACTATAACTTCGCTAAATCGGGTAATTTAACTGGATTTAAATCGTGCTTGCGTCGATCTTACACGTTCACTGGAGTCAGTGTTAAAGCGGATTGTCATTTATTTGATATCATGATTTATGTATGTATTTGTAATAACATAATAATTAACATTAGCCGCGTGATTTCCTGCTCTTTAATTATTGAATTTCAAAAGATTCCGAATGCTGGTATAAAGTCTAGGTCACATATTTTGATCGTATATTCACTGGCGATATAAAAATCTTCGTGTGCTGTTTTATAATTTTATTTACAATAGTGTTGTCTTTATAACATGCATTGTTTTCTGTAACTCTATTATTCAAATTCATTGTCATCTTATTTACTGTATGTATTAACGTTTAGTCTAGTTTACTCAGGCAAGCTATATTTCGTAGACTCCCTTCTCATAAGTCTTGATAGAAAATCTGTTTAATTTACAGGAAAAAATTGTTATTTATTTTCAGGCATCCGAAAATAAGCTTTTAAATTCATATTACAAATGGCTTATTATTAACGACAATAAAGATGGATTAACAAGCGAATCTTTGGATGAAAATATATTTTCTAAACTGAATTTATCAGTTAATGCGGAAGTGACTCTTGCAAGCCGTGAAGGTTACTCTTTGTTTATTTTATTTTTAACTAGATTACTGCCCGCGGTTTCTACCGCGTTAAGGAAAACCCGCATAGTTCCCGTTCCTGTGGGATTTCTGTCTTAGTCTGGGTCTTCTGCTATATACATATCAAAGTTCATTGTAATCGGTTCCGTAGTATTTGCGTGAAATAATAAAAACATCCATCCATCCATCAATAATTATAATAATTAATCATTGGCTTTTAGCTAAAACAAAACCCTATAATACAATTCCCTTAATTTAATATTAAATAAGATTTAAATAATATAATTAAGAACAATTTGAAACAAATAACTCTGTTTTAGGATCGGATTTTAGGTTGGAGGAAGTTTTTAATTTCGGTAAGATACAAGGCGGTCATGTTGTTATTAACGAAATTGGGTTCTGGAGTTTGGGAAACGGTGAGTTTTATCAAGTTCTGTAGAAGATTTGTTTAATAAATATTTGAATTGATATAATATGTTACAAATTTTGACTAGTCTATATTAGATATACAAATATTTATAATTAAATCGTCTTAAATTTCATATTCACTATGTTTTTATTTCAAGATTCGAAGAATATATATTTTAAAACAATATTAAGGGCCGATTTTTCAATCCCGATATAAACAATGTAATAACTACCCCTCGAATAGATTTATCCAATTGTTTATCTAACTCATAACGGCTCGCCTATTTTTCAATCGCGATTTATTCCATGAATAACTATCTGAACAAATATTTCCACACTGGCGAAACAAACATATTAAATTAGTCGGGTTAGAGCGGGATAGAGTCAACTCTTGCAATTTGTCAACAAACGTCACTATGACTCGCGTCAGGAGTGCATTTTAAGGTTTTGTCTTGTATTGCTCTTGTGTTCTGTGATTGTTAATTGTTGTTTTGATTCGAGTGAAAAGTTTTGTTTAAATTTGTGTTTCAATTTAAATTCTTTTCGATTTAAACGACAAAAAGGGAGTGTTCGGCAAATTTTCAATAGCATGGTCATCAGTACAGTACTATCAAAAACAAACATTTCAATATGATTTTAATTGATAATAATAATTATATAGAAAGAGGAATACGCACTATGTTATAACATACGAAAATATCCCAAATTTGACGCGTCAGTTGTCAACTCAAACGTATAGGCCTTTGACACACTAGACGGAAACTCCGTCGCCGAACTTCCGCGGCGGTCAATCCGTTCTATACGGTACCAGCCACACTGAATATTCAGTGGCAGATCATCAGTCGGCTGCCTGCGCTTATACGGTGTGCTCGTGAATTCGTGATGGATCCGATAGAAGTGATAGCTATTTATGAGGCATTAGAAGAAGAAAGAAGAATAAATCGTAAATATTGGGTTCATCCCTTAAATACTCTTCGACTAGAAATTGGGCAATTTCATACCCTGTATATGCAACTAAGACTTAATCCAGATAAAGCATTCGAATATTATCGTATGTCCATACAATCATTTGATGTATTGCTGAATTTAACTAACTCTAGAGTCCCAAAGGCAAATTCTGTTTTGCACTTCGATAATAAATCGTTCAGTGTCAAACATCCTGTGCGTGCGTCGTCACTGCGAGTTATCCGCTGAATGTGGCGCGATGCATACAAATACCTGTAATGCGACGTTGCCGATCTTACGCTGACGGAAGATCGGTGCGCGGACGACCGATCAGACGCGAGCGAGTGACGGTCCGCTCGGAACGCGGGATCATCCGCGACGGAACGACCGATCTTCCGCGTAGTGTGCCCGTTATTTGTATTTTATATGCAATAACATGTATTGGCGTTCCGCCGCGGAAGTTCGGCGACGGAGTTTCCGTCTAGTGTGGCAAAGGCCTTAATCGTCGAATAGCGCGCTATCTGGCCGTTGGAGCGGCAAATAAATTTATTCCTCAAATAACGTAGATATTCGATAGATAAGTCCTATTCGTCTATTGAAAAATTGTTTATTTTGTTAACTGAAGAATAAAGTCTATCTAGCTGTTTATCTGGGGATTGAAAAATCGGCCCTAAGAAATGTTAATTCTCATAATATACTTGTTCAATAGCATGTAAGTAATAACCCGGAAAGTGCAAATTCAAATTCAAATTCAAATGATTTATTGTGATTCACAGGTTATAAGTGTTATTACATTATATGAGGTGATCCGCTGTGATCTGCCATGTGGCGTACAATTTTTAAAAAAAGTTTTACATAGATAATTAATTATTAAACCGATACCATTATTATATTATTGTTTATACCAAGCACAAAAACAAATAGCACATAGTATTATTGCATAGGTACCTTTATTACCATCCAAGGAAGGATAATGAAAAACTTTTATTTTACTACAAAAAAATGAAGCTAAAAGGAGATAACTCTTACAGGTTTATTTATAAAGCCAGGATATAAATACACACGTAGATTCAATTTTGAGGGTATTCACTTGAGATTGATGATTGTGGTGAGTTATTGCATGAATTTATCACAATAATATTGAGTTAAAAATGCAGATAAATATCTATATAGAGCAAAAATTTCTTATAAAATACTTAATAAGAGTTAGTACTTAAGCTTCTGTTTCATGCCGACAAGTAAAGCGATTCATGTATATTTTCTCCTTAATGTTCTAATTGTCTGAACTGATTTTGATAGGAAATTGATAGCTGATAGCTGAACACATATTTTTGATTGACATAGGTACATTTGATTGAAATCTTTTGAATGGCATGCAATCAAAAGATTTTAAAAAAATAATCAAAAGAAATTATGATATATTTATCTCTATTTTTCAACCCTTAAAATATTTATAATTTTTAGTATCAAGGTAAACCTGAAGAGTTCAGACCCGAAATGATATTAGAACGAGAGCTTGCTGATGGTATCTCCATAGTAACACAATCGAGTAGCATGGTCCTTGTTGAAGTAGCTTCTATACATAATATCAAGTAAGTTTATATAACACTAGTTATATTTCTATAGCTTACAATTATGCTATTCTGGTATATAAGCTACATCACTGCTTAGTATTGTCAAAATCGGTTTTCCTATGAAAGGGTAACGAACATAGATATATCCATTCTTACAAACTTTCTCATTTACAATATTAGTAGACCACTAGGTCTGCTCCGGCTTCACCCGTGCTACATATAAAACACTGGAAACACGTACATATTCAAAGGTGAAATAATTTTAAAATTGGTTCAGAAGTTACTGACGTTCAAACCAACAAACTTTTCAGCGTAAGTAATAGTAGGATTTTTAATATCTAAAATATTGCTTATAAAAAGTTTATATTCGTTGTTAAAAAGAATATGATAATTTTGTGTTTTTATGTCAATGATACTTTAGAAGGTTTCCTTCATTTAAAAATTATGCTAATTGAAGTGGAGACAAATCAAACAAATCAAAAAACCTTAAGTTATAAGGTAACCCATAATATATGAAGCATTTATCAAGTGTGGTTTTAAGGTTAATTTAAATATAAAATTATATAAGTATCTAAATTAATTGTTTATTGTATTTTTTTCTATAGGTTCAATTATAGCATCTGTGATAGATGGGTTGGTGACTACAAACGAGAGAGTCCGTATGTGAGTAAAGTATAAAAATATGTAGGTACCTAGTATAATTTAAAGGATAAGCGAAAGATATCAACTTCTTTTTTTCTTATTACATAATCTTTTATTATTAACGTCGTTTTTAAAGTTCCGTATCTAAAGGATAAAACCGGGAGGGACCCTATTACTTACCGAATTTTATATTCACTACATTTTCTGTAATTTTTTCCCGAATTCCTTAAAGCAAATGTAATACTTTTTGCATTGTACAACGTCATTATTATATTCGGGTTTTAAAGTATACTTAAGTATATGCCATGACTAATATAAAAAATTTGCCTATTCTGTGAATATTCTTTCAGGCAGTAACAAATGCCCTTCACTTCGGAGATATCGACATAACGCCCTTACTTCGTCTTCTTCCGTACCACATAAACTATTATGATGTTATCAATCAGCCCGTTACTCATGTTGAGTAAGTATTTTTATATGTAAATATTAAAGTTTTTAGTCCATGAAAGAAGAAAATATAATGATATGTTTCGAATAAAGTTACAATGATATTTTCCCCCTAATCAATTTTAATATTTAGAGCTCTTTTAGAGCTGATTTAAGGTTAACAAAGAAGTGTCAAAATATTGCTTACATAATATTTAGATTCATTGTAGTTTCATGCCCATGTGATCAGATGAATTTTACGTTTATTTTAATTGTTATTTCTACGGGATAATTGTAAATAGTCAATCCCCTGACTGCCAGATAGTAACTTATATCAATCGGCATCGAGAATTTTTTGACGTGACAACGTCTTATAATTCGATAGAGCCGGCTGCACGCCCGAAAAAACATGACTCATGCGGCGTTACCTCGCTCTGAGTCATCTGAGGCGTTCCATGTAAGGCTTGAAGTGCAAGCGAGAGCGCGGAACGAGCGACAAAGAAGCACAATCGTTGTCACGTTCAACTATCGTCAGTAAACCGACTTTACAGACAACCAATTTTTTTTTTATTGATTAAATTCACTCAACAAATACGCATTGAGTTATAGAAATGTACATTGTATAGAGACTCTCACCATAAGAGTTTCAATAGAACCAAATAAACGCAGAACCTGAAATCTTTATGTTCTCAGAGCCAGATACTACTATCGCATACCAACCACAGGGGTTGGAAAGTTCGAGAACCAGTTCCTAACACCATTCACGACTGGCGTGTGGTGGAGTGTGGTAGCAGTGATCGCCCTGTGTGGTCTGGGCCTGCTGCTCTCAGCGATGTTAGAACGCCGTCCATTGGCGTGGCACTATGCGTTCTTCTCTGTTATTGCTTTGACTTGCCAGCAATGTACGTTGTTTTATTGGTTTAATTTATACGCTGAATTGTTGTTTTTGTTGTTTTATCAATCTTTACTTATAATGATGTAACGGTGAAGACTTGTTTGAACGCGGTAATCTCAGGAAGGCAGGTCCAATTCGAAAAAATCAGTGTTAGATGTATCAAGGAAATCTTTCGCGGCGGACTACCAGACTACCGCTGCCAATAGGAGCGGAGAAATATAAATAAAAATGCGAGCCAAAGCGTTTTTTAATACATTTATGTAGAAATCTTAGAAATGAATGAATGTATTTAGTTATGATAATATCACCTGAACCATTTCAAGGAAGATTTTATATTCGAAGAATTAAAGGAAAAGATTGTCTTTTATGAAATACGCATACATGCATCTGTTTACGTAACGTATGTATAGTGTATACCTATTTGCCTAGTTATAAAAAAAATACGTACCTGAAAAATCTCTTCGTCTTTCCTAGCTCGTATTTCCCTTTCGAAAGTTCATGAATTAGTCACAGCCGCTGTAAACGAAATACTTAAAAATATATATTTCTGTAGTAAAGCTGTAATTTCGTAGGAAAAAATTAAAGCATCGAGTTTGTAATTAAAATTTCTTGTTTTTAGTTTTTGAAGATGTCAACGAGGGTGCCGTCAAAAGAAACTCTACAGGTAAATATATTTTTGAAATAAAAATGTATATTTTTTAGTGGTTGCGATTACGTCAGTCGAAGTAAATTAGATTTAAAATATTATGAGTGGATTTGTGGATGTTATTAAATATTAAGGTTACTTCAAGCACTCGCGTTTAGAAAATAATGACAAAAATGTTTTTTACGTTGTGATAGGCATAGGTAGTATAAAAAAATGTCAATTAACTTAAACTAAATTAACGTTTTATGCGCGTATTGTAAAAAATTAAAGGTACATGTGTTTATGTTTGTATCTTCTTTGTAGTTTGCCAGTTACAGTTAAGACAACTATTTTATTTAATCTTACATTTCAGCCAGGAAACTGACAGTGTTCACAAATAACAATTTTTGTATGACCATCAAGACATATAACAGTCTCCCGGTGTCTACGCTCGCTCGCTGTAAAGTGTGTGAAACGTCGGGTTAATAATATAATGAATAAATCGTGTTTAAAATCCATTAAGATCTTTAATTTCTAAACTTACAATTTAATGAGGAAACTGACAGTAACTTACATTTTAGTCAGGAAACTGACTGCACTTACATTTCAGCCAGGAAACTGACAGTAACTTACATTTCGGCCAGGGATCTGACAGTACTTACATTTCAGCCAGGAAACTGACAGTGCTAGTAACGGGAGTGTCCTGCGTGCTCATATTCAACTACTACACGAGCAGCGTAGTCAGCTGGCTGTTGAACGGTCCACCTCCCTCCATCAACTCGCTCTGGGAACTGATGGAGAGCAGCCTGGAGCCGGTGTTCGAGGATGTGGGGTACACGCATTCCTGGCTTCAGGTTTGGCTTTGATGAACTTGGTAGTATTGGAATGATCATTAGATATCTAATGATAGATACCCGCATAGGAATTAGTAGGCGTGTCCCAGCAGTGAGAACATAATATGTGGTTTGATGATCATGATGATTATGATGATAGTTGGATATCAAATTAACTTGGTAAAGATTCGTTTAGAAATACGGTGATACCTATAGGGTAAAGAAACGTGTTGGTGTTTGAATAAACTTAATACGACTACGAGTATTGAAAAAGTGCTTTTTGCTACTATATATCGCTACACTATTCGTGACAAAGTTTAGGTAATGTAGAAACTATAGAGGGTTTGGTTTATATTGACTGCAATATAGGGATGATTGTTGAATACCCCGCAGGCTTTTTTGGCGCATACCATATAAGCCAATAGAATTTTATTAATTTAATTATTTGTAATAATTTATTTCAAAAGTAAAGGTCAGTTTTCAATAGCAATGTAACCTGGATGTCAAATGACGAAGTACTTTACTTAAGTCTTTGGGTAAAAGATATGAATTAAAATCTAAAAATCATAAAAATCGTATAAACTGTGTATTAAGCCGTACTAATAAACTTTTAAATATTTATAATTTACGTTACCAGCTACCAGACTATTACTACAACAAGAGGACGCATGCCGCAGAGGATGTGTTTAAAAGAAAGGTTAAGAAGAGAGGGAATATCAAGATAACATCACCCGCTGAAGGGATAGAAATGGTCAGGACAGGAGGTACTCTTTTATCATTTCCACAGATAATATAATACTACTAGCTGTACCGGCAAACGTTCTGCCTTACTCTTATCATTAAAGGGAATGAGAAATACATGTTGTCCGATTCTTAGACCTATCAGATATATGCGCAATATTTCATGAGAATCGGTCAAGCCGTTTCGGAGAAATTTAACTCCAAACATCGCGACACGAGAACTTTATATATTAGATGTGTCTAGTCACTACATAGTATAAAACAAAGTTGCTTCCCGCTGTCGGTTCCTATGTAAGCTCAGATCTTTAAAACGGATTGTGATGCGGTTTTTTAGTAGATAGAGTGTTTTAAGAGGAAGATTTTAGATAAGTTTTAGACAACGCGAAGCTGTGGGCGAAATACGAGTTGACGTTATAATTCTTTGTGACTATTCTAAGTGTACTCAAACTGAATAAAAAATACCCCTGAGGCTCATTCGTTTTAGTGGGTTAGTAATTTAAGACAATGGACTGAATGCTGAATCTGAAGTAACCATTTTATTCACAAGATGTATTCCCATAGCATTTCGCAGACAATGTTAAAATATTTAAATAATTTATTCATTTTGTCTTTACTCGAGATGGTCTTAATCCCTTTGGTACCTACCGTAATTTAAGTCAGAAAATTTAAACTAAATATTTTAGATTAACAACTATTGAACAGAGATATTTGCGACACATAATATTATGTACATTCACTCCATAATATATAAACGAAGAAAGAGAAAATTACATTTTTGAAGTGAAACTTCTTTATCGGGGTTGGCAAAAAATTTTGTGTAACATTTTTTCGTTACGCGTAACATTTTTCCGTTACGCGCCATCTTTTTCTTATCCCTACCACGCGTGATTCGACGTATTTCGCTAAAGTTGCATATAGTAAATTATTTTTTGAAAAATAAGGTCATAAAAAAGTTTCACTTCTTACTTGTGTACACTAGTACACGCACACATTTTTTTTACTTTATATTTTAATTTTAACTTGACTTTTAATTTGACAATTTTTTGTCGACATTTTTTACAAAGCAAATAAAAGAAATGCTTGGAAGTTTTAATAATTACCCTTACAAAGAAATTGACGAGCCGGTTCGCGTATCAAATAAACATTTCTTGATAATTACAACTTGTACAAGTTTTCAAGATCTAACAAAGAGAAATTTAAAATTTATGGCCAATTTTAGTTCAGGAACTCGAGAAGTCTTATAACCTGAAGTCAAATAACGTTTCTATTAAATTATGTACAATAATTTTTGTAGAATTGGAATAGACAAAAGAGATTTACTGTAATATTAAACTAAACTGAAATGTCCATGAATTTTTAATACAAATAGCCTTTGGTGAGGTATATATTTGCTGAGTAATAAGTAACCTTTGTAATATTATGGTCTTTATTTGTGTAAAATATGTTATGTAACTTGGTATTGGTATATAAAATCTCAGTTAACAATACATAAACACTTCTGGGTATTTCTTTTCAATACTCTACATTTGCTGACTCTACCATTTAGTTAATTTAAAATTAAATTTTTTCTATGAAGGTACATAACAGGAACCTATATTAGGAACTAAAAACAACATATAGTAGAAGGTTTAAATCCGTGTAGCGTAAAAGTCCGTAGTCACTAAGAACTTCACCACCAATATATCGTTTAAAAATGAACTCTATTCTCTTGTTTTTAGCGTATGCATTCCACTGTGAAACAAATAGTGCAAATAAGTTCATAGCCAGAACGTTTACTGCGAAAGAGCTGTGTGACTTGGATTCCTTGTTCTCTGTTGACAAAACTCTTCTCTATACATCTTTGCAGAAGAATAGCCCGTATAGAGAATTTTTCATTTGGAGGTAAGGTTTACATGTTTCTGGGAGAGGAATTTAAAACATATAGGTAATATTTTCTTAGCATTATAAAAAAAGTTAGATTAAGTCTAATATTATAAATCTGTAGAGTTTGTTTGTTTGAACGCGCTAATCTCAGGAACTACTGGTCCGATTTGAAAAATTCTTTCGGTGTTAGATAGCCCATTCATCGAGGAAGGTAGGTATATATCTTCACGCTACGACCAACAGGAGTGGGGCCACGGGGGTGAAACCGCGTGGAGCAGCTAGTAATATATATAATTTACACTTTTTTGACGTCATAATATATTTTTTATCAGGTATATATTAATCACTATTGTTTTTATTATTAAATAATTTTCCAGTTACACCCGCGCATCCGAGCAAGGTATAATCAGCCTGGTGAATTCCCGGACTAACACCCGGGAGATGAAGTGCGAGGGCAGTTCCCCGAGGGCTCTGGCCCTGGGCGGGGCAGCTCCAGCATTTCTACTGCTGGCCCTTGGGTACCTATCTGGTACTATTATCATGCTGATTGAGAGGTAAGGACTTTTTAGGTACTGTAATTTTGTATTTATTTTTGCAATAATTATTTACGTGCTCCGAGCACGAAATCGATAAGCCACCTTACCTATAATTACTGATGTTTTTATGTTTTTTATTTAAATACCTATAAAGAATTTAATAGAAAATTTAACACAAAAGTGCCTTAAAGTCGTATATCATCATTTTTAGAGCATGATACGGACTAGACTGTAGAATTTTGACTTTTCTATCTGTTATTTGTTTAATTATTTGTATCTTTATATTTTTTCAGATATCTTAAAGCACGAGGGGATAAAAAGATGTATCGCGGCGCGTATTGAGAATATTTTCATATTTTAATCACTGTAGTAATTTTTTAATTGCTTTTGCCTTTACGAATAATAATTCCTACTTAGGCTTAGACTTTATTTTGCAGCATAGGTTCATTATAACTGTGTTAAATCAACGCTTATGTAGTAAGGTCATGTCACTATTATATAATAATTAAAAAAAATATTATTATCTATCTAATCTTAGAGTAGTAAGAAAGTGACCCACTAATAAATGGTTCTAGATCAATTAATACTGTTTTTAATTTAAACTATAAAAGCCTTTATGCAAAAAATCAAGTTATTGTTTTATTCATTTCGCTGAGTCAATCAGGTTGGCTGGCGGGATGCCATAATAAATCTTAACAAACAAAACTTCAAACTTTATGAGAAATGAGTACAGATGGATTGCTTAATTAATACGGTGTATTGGAAATGGATGTATTTTTACGAGTTTGAGATATATCGTAAATATGGACATCTTTTAATATTGACAAGCTACTTAAATATTCCGCGACACGAGATTGGGTCTGATTCGATGTATGAATCACAGAAACCGTTGACTTTTACCCTAAAAGGATTGAATAGGTTATGATAAGCATTTAATTTTTATGAAAAATATGAATGTCTTTTTGCAATATGTAGGACGCTTATGGAACTTGGTTTTACAAAATATCATTAAAATTGTAATGTATATTTATTATCTATGTAAATATAAAAAAAAAAATCTGTAAATTCTTATTCTCTCTAGTTTTGTCTCTCTAGTTCTATATCTTAAAGAAAATATTTACATAAATTGACAATATTAAAGTAATTTTATAAACTTCAAAGATTAAACTAAGTTTATTTAGTGACTTTTAATAGCTTTACATTATTTTAATGTTTTTGATATTAAGCTATTCTAAAACATGGTAAATACTAATAATTATATTTAATCCATAATTAAAATTTATAAATACTCCAATAAGCATGTTATTAAAATATTAACACAGATAGCGTCAATTATTTCATTCAATTTAATTCATTTATTACTTTACATTGGTAAACGGTTTGAATAATCGTGGTTATTAATTTTATATCAGTTGATATAAAATTTAACGAATGGTTTACATGACGATACTTAACAATTATTTCAATACTAGCGGTCTGCCCCGGCTTCGCCCGTGGTACATGTTTATGTTTTCTTTCCTTAAGAACCATCCTCATACTTCAAGGAATATTATAAAAAAAGAATTATCGAAATCGGTCCACCCGTTCACGCGTGATGCCGTGACCAAGGAAAAGGGGTTTCATTTTTATATATTATATACTTAGATTTGCAAAAAATTATTTTAATAAATAATTAGTACTTGATTGTAATACACATTTATAAGTTGTTGGACGGAAACTTTTAGTCTTTTACTGAAAATTGTAAATATTAAAATCTCTTCTATAAAATATTAAAACCATTTTTTTAAAGTCTTCTTCTCACTGGGTTCGATTGCCAGTGGAGACTTAAGTATTACAAAGCCTCTTCAAAATCGGTTCATCCGTTTTCGAGCTTCGATGCTACACAGATTCGTATCATGCATACACCCTTTATAAAAACTTTTAAAGTATTTTAAATTGAACCTTTAGTCTACATAAAAACTTGTAAGCTTCTTTAACATATCTATCAAAGGTATTGAAAGAGCTCTTTTGAAAAGTATAAGTTACTCTACATGTGTTTGCAATATAAATAAATGCCAATAAAGATCAATATCACATGGCCGTTACTTCGCCATCTCTAAAGGTAATGTGTTTCGTGACCCTCAAACCCTCAAGGGAAATCAGCCCTTATACACGTTGGGAATATGAATACATTGAAAGTGGTGAAAAATGTTTAAATTATTATTGCTTAGGACGTGAGGTATTCAGTTCTGCTCAGAATTCTTGATTACGGTTTTGAGAGCTATAAATTATAAATGATCTTAATATAGATAAATTATTGGAAGAAAAACCACAAAAATCTTTAAAATTATGTCGTCTTTGTACTATATTACGGAGTTTTGTAAGATTCATGGAAAATCTAATATGAAAACTTATATATGCAAAGTATAGCCATCTGTGTTCTGCCAGATGGGGAGACATTTTTGTTTTCTCCACCGGGTATCGAACACAAGACCTCTCGGCTCTTCGCTCATGCGTTAACCTCTGTACCAAAGAGGTCATCACAACACATCACAACTTTAATAAACTAAACAAAATTATTTCAATTCTATCTGATCAAAATGGGAATTGGGTCCAACTGGGCATAAATACATTTTTTCGTCAGGTCACATTCCCGTGATAAATTATACGTCCCTGTATTTTTGACATGTGTCAGCAATTTCCATACGTAGAAAATTGATCAAAGGGTTCATAATATAGGATCATTTTTTCACATTTCACATATAATATTTTCATCGATGGACGATTAACGAATGGAAATGATATAAAAATTATCAGTACTAGGTACTTTATATTTGATAATCCTACCCAATAGGTTATTTTTACGAAATAGTATTCAGATTTCCGGCATTACTAACTAACAGCTAACTGCTGCGATAAATTATCAGTACCTACTAGGTACTTCATATTTGATAATCCTACCCAACAGGTTATTTTTTTCGAAATAGTATTCTGATTTCCAGCAGGCTAACTGCATATTAACACAAACAACTTAAATTACATGACAAAATATGTATTTTATATTTCTATTTTTATATTTTAATAACGTCTCATAACGTAGAATATATTTAGAAATATGAAGCAGTGAAAGGAGATAACGTTTAAAATGAAAACCGGATTTTTATTGTCCTCGTATTGTATTTAATCTTACATTTAATTATAAAAAGCTGAAATATTTTTGTAAGTTGCTTCACTGAGAGTAAAAAATTATGCCTATAAGAAAAATATTTCTTCACGACATTAAGGTAGGTAAGTTAATGCTGTATTTTTTTAACGTTTAATCGTAAAAGTTATTAAATTATTACGTACTAGCAGTCCGCCCCGGCTTCGCCCGTACATATTTACGTTTTTTCTCCATAAGAACCATCCTCGTACTTCAAGGAATATAATAAAAGAAGGATTATCGAAATCGGTCAACCCGTTCACGCGTGATGCCGTGACCAAGGGAAATAGGGATTCAATTTTATATACCGGGTGTAATCGTTAAGTGTGCGCAGACGATTATTCCGTAACTATTACAGATATCAAAAAACTTTAAACTGATATTGAAAGTACTATACCTAATGAGTAAAATGAGAATAATAACTTTTTAAAAATAAAACGAGAAATACCCAAAAATTTTACATGAAACGCTCCCATACATTTTATTTCCCATACATTTTGTGTTCAAAGCAAATGTTCGAAATGACATCCTCGTTTTGAAATACCATTGTATTCCATATCGAGCTCTATTTACAGTTTCTAAATAAACATTCATTAAAATTTGCGAAGTAATTAAAGCACAAAATCTAATAAAAAAGTAAAATCTTTCATATTAAATCTTTGGAATAGTCATATTTCATACTAAATGTATGGGAGCGTTTGATGTAATTTTTTGGATATTTCTCGTTTTATTTTTAAAAAGTTATTATTGTCATTTTACTCATTAAGTATAGTACTTTCAATATCAGTTTAAAGTTTTTTGATATCTGCAATAGTTACGGAATAATCGCCTGCGCACACTTAACGATTACACCCTGTATAGAGATTATAATACTGAAAATATAATCTGAAACGTGGATGGAAACGATGTTGACTTCTAACTTTTCAATCATGGAATTGAAATAAAAAGTTGGACGGGGATTAAAAATACTTGCTTTGGTTAAGAAATGTTATGTTCAACAAAATTGCTAGAAAAATGTTTCATTTTAATTCCGTTATTTATTCAATAGCAGATTGTAGACTCCTAGAAGTCAAAGACTGAAAATACGACAATTTTATGATCTCCACGCTTCCCTTTTATCAAATTTTAAAAAGGTCTACTAACATAAGATATAGTTTGATTATCCTAGGTACGTACGTGACCTACTATCAATTTATTTATTATTAAATTCACATGAATATTTTGTAACCCACCACTATGAATCCAAAGCATTACAACCCTACATTTGATAAATGGAATATTATGCTGACAATCTAATATTTTGTCACCCAAATATATTTGTGTCGCAGTTGCGCGAAAATTTAAGCGTACCTTTTTTTGCTGGTTGTTTCTTATCTATACGAATATTATAGAGATGAAGAGTTTTTTGTTTGTTTGGTTGAACGTAATAATATCCGGAACTACAGGTTCGATTTGAATGATTCTTTCAGTGTTAGATAGCTCATTTATCGAGGGAGGCTATAAAGCTTAGTCCAATAGGGACGGAATCGCGGGGCAGAGCCAGTTTCAAATAATATGTTCAGCAATAAAACACGGTAAATATGATAATACAATATAATTTACAGGCATCAGGTGGTGTAGTGCGTAAAAATAAATGTGGGACCGTCGCAAAGCAATTTTATGGTGCAATACGTTGTTCTTTATTGAGAAAAATGAAACATTTTGTTAACAACGAATGTTGAGAAAAGATAAAAGTTTAATTTTCTTATTAAATAAGCAAGTATTTCTTGAGAACTTAGGTTGTATAAATTTCATTTTAGGTCGATTATCTTTTGCTGTATTAATTGGATCTGCTTGTAGAAATGTAAAGCTAGGCCCCGTTATTTGGCAAATTTAATTCGGAGAATCGAACCCTGATCTTCAATGTACCTAACGTATTATAGAGAAAGTAATAAATTATAGGTTTTACACATAAATAATAAAAATAGCATTTTCTGTAATCTAAGCTAATCAAAAAGTGTTCAATCTTCAGTAATATAAACTAA